>QZWR01000118.1:0-38619 GCA_004114325.1 Zoophagus insidians
AACTTCCCTCAGTTTAATAAATAACTTTTTCCCGCCCAAAACTCTCTTGTGTTTTCTCTCTCTCCCCTCTCTTGAGTTGCTCCATTGCAGCTTCGGTCGCCCCTCTTTCTCTAACACAACAGCACCCGGGAAATTCACCCCCTCAGGCCTCAGAGCCTGACAACGCTCTCCTCACTATGTCAGAGACTGGGGGTTGTCTCTGACATAACAATTTTCCAATAATTTGATAGTTTGGAATTAAATGGACAAATTTGCAATTTTGAAAGTTAAATTGGATATTTTTGCAATTATCGTTTTAAAATTTTCAATAATTTTGTAGTCATGTGATTTTGATTGGATAATTACATTTTTTTTAATTTTATACCTTGTGAACCAGAACGGGGACAAAAGGATTCACTTTTTGGGAAAAATCTAAAAATTTTGTCTTCCCCAATCCAAAAAAAATCCATTTTGTGAGTTTGAAACTCCCCTTCCTTCCACAACCGATTCAAGTTCCTTTCCCCAACACTCACCGTTTTCAATGAATAAGCGCACTTTACTTCAATGCATATTTGCGGGTTTTTACGTGGTTCAAGCATATGTCAAGTTCAATAGTAGCTTGAATGAGACGATCCAGTTCTCAACAATTAGCCTTTTTCATGAACACGTCCCCTTTTTTAAAGTAACTGGACCTGCAGTAGAATTATCACTCAATGCCAGTGAGGACGATGAAAACTGCACAATCTCTAACAACCTTACCAAGTTTAATCCTGAGAATTCAATAATGGCAAATGTTATGAATCCCCATACGATTACATTCCTAGATTACCGTGGCTCGTCTTGTGACTTCAATTCAATTGCAGATGTAAGTTATTATATGTTAGTGGAGGAGGTTTTAATATGATAGGCTTGTGTATACTTTGTTGAATATCAAGTTTATTTGAAGAAGCTGGGATATCCTAATCCGGATACTCTGATCATCGTCGGCGCCAATATTTTTTATCAAGGAAGTGCGGGTGTCAATAATTCATTACAAAATCGGTTCAAGCTTCAAATAATATTAAGAAAAAATAGCAAAAATACCATGCGTATTATCCGTGAAAATATGGATGCATTGTTTGAAGTTGGTCAAGAAGTAAGACTTTTGAATGGAGCGATCATTTTATGTTGGTTCAGGGGAACTCTTTTCTATATCACTTACTCGGTAGTTGACTTTTGGAATTATGCAAATTTATATCTGGGGTAGATGATAATTGCCTTGATCGTGTCGCTTTATTTTGCTTATGTCAGCTATTTAGATGGGATTATAACCATGAAACTGAAATATGTGATTTATGTAATGGCTTTAATTGATTCAATTTGTATGCATTATTTTGCTTTCTCTTCTAATACTTTATTGAACAGTTCTTATTGATTTCTTACATTTGCAGTTCAGATTGCAGTCGAAAAATTTGGTTTTAATCATACACTCATGTTTGGCTGATTTTAGTGTTGACTTGCTATTATATCTTTGGTAATCCCAGTTTCTCGTTTCTAAATTCTGCTAGGAGCATGGTATTTAGCAAGATACAACATTCTTCATACATCATGGTATTCAGGGGAGTTATAGTTTTCAGAATATCCTTCAGCACAATTGATAGGATATATAATTTAGTGGTGAGAATATTTAAAGGACAACGAGAAAAGTTACATCTTTGGTTCGAGATCGCTAATTACCTGATTCCGGCTCTCCAGTTGCTGCTGTCAATTTTATTTTTGATTCTTGGTATAGTTTTTAAGAATACTAATCAGTCAAATAGCCATCTCTTTCTATAGAACGACAAAAACTCTAAGTGGAATTAACAACCATACTATGGAAACCATGAAGAAATTAACCACAATTGCAATTATTATATTTTTTTGTTACTTAGTTTTAGCTTTGAGGAGTTCAGAAAATGATTACTTCAGTCATGAAAGGGGTGCTACAATTGAAACAATACATTTTCTCAGTTACTACGTCGTCAGTGTAGTAAGATGCATCGCAACTTTGATGGTTATTACCGTGAGAGATTCAAAAAAGGTAGATAGAGAAAAATCCTGGTTAGAACAGCGTGTTTCGATTGTAGAAGAAAAGCTATCCCTTATGTTGGACACTAAGGGCAATAAATCAGAATAGTTGTTCCTCTAGTCGCATCCTCTACCAACTATGAGAACGTATCAACATTTCGTGCTTTACTATAGTCCACTAGTTTCAAGGCAATATGCATGTATCTCTAACATATCGAATTTATGAAAAATGCACCATAATCAATATAAACTCTATATTCTCATTGTTTCAGACACAGGTTAACATCAGGTAGAATCCTCTCAAGCGTTTTGGCTTGGATCAAGCATTGTTTAACGTCAGGTGAATCCTCTGATAAACAAACGAAAATGTATCGAAAAGCAGCATGGAATCTGATAAAACCTCGTAAGCCCTTGTCATTGGGGAAAAGGTCATCAGAGATGGAAGTTGCCCTGAAGCGGAATATTTATGGTTTGCCTTTTGCAATAGTAGATGTTAAGAATTGGTTGGATAAGGAAATAGCCCAATTGCTGATCTCACCACTGCGAAAATGCATAATCTCTCAAACCATGCTTCCTTCTGGTATTTATTTATCGAGTTACAGTTTACCCCGCTCAAGCTATTATGGTTAAATTGAAGCCTGCATTACTTCGCAATTCCACTGGAAATACAACTGATGCGAAGAAATGGCTGATACCAGTCCCAGCACATGTTCAAGGCGGCGAGCCAAGTAAATGGATAGGAATGCCTGCAATACCATTTTTAGCCTCGCAAAGTAATTTGATGATTTTATTTGACAGGACAGGACAGAAAAGTTGATGAAGAATTACGAACGCTTTAATCCCTTGATGGTTAGACGATTTCTCCAAAAGGAATGCTGGGATGCTTTCAAGAAATTACCCAGGGAATTTTCACCAAGTTGGGATGCGGGGATTTGCAAAATTCAGCCAGATAACACAGTCAAGGAAATGACCAGATCTGATCTATGTGCCATCATCTTATTTTCAGGGGAAGATGAGAAGGAAGAAGAAGAAGTAAAAATGGAAAAAATCAAGTTGTTTTGGAAAGAAAGAATCAACGAAATCCCACAATATCCCGCCTCAGTGGTATTTGGGAAAAGTTTTAGTAAAGAAGCGAGAGAATGTTTGGGCGTGCAGAGTGGAGAAAGGATTGGAATATTAGAACGACATGAAAAGGGGAGAAGTTTGGCAGTGAAACTGTGGAAAATGACTTTATTTTAATTTTCGCTTGAATTTCTTATTAGACTTCTTTGCCGCAGCAGCAGCAGTGGTGGTGGTGGTGGGAGTTGGTGGGGGACGCTTTGAAGGAACCGCCTTCATAAAACTATCCAACCGGGATTGGGCGAGAACTTTGCAACCAGCGGCTAATTTGGCGATTCCACTCTTTACTCGTTGTTCACTGGATTATACAGCATGACAGAAATAGCGCTTACTTGAAACCCTTTTGTTTGACCAGATAATCCAACAAACCTTCTTCATTGGGAGGCGTCCAATGAAAGTGCAATTCGCTGACATCCGCTGCGTCTGGTTGGAAGAAAAGCGAGCGTGCTTCCTCAAACGGCCAATCTTCGGGTATTTGAAACTTTTCCTTATCGAGCGATTTGATCACTTCCTCCAAGGAACCATGCGACTTTATCATAGTGTAAGCTCTATGAGGTCCAATGCCTCGAATGGAGTCACAATAGTCACAACCGAGGAGAATGCAAAGGTCAACGAATTGTTCATGTGTTAGGCCGAGATCTTCCAAAGCAACGTCCAGGCGAAATTCTTCAATGGGCAGTTTCCTTTGCTCGCTGAAGGTTAAATGACGCAACAATACGGGCGAACCAAATGTTAGCGTGTCCATGTCTTCAGAGGCTGCAGCGTACACTTTACCCCCTTTACAGAGCTTGGCACACTGAGCTTCTGCTTCTCCTGGTGCCTACTCGAAAGTTCACTGGCAAAAGGTCAACAAAATTACCACAAAATAAGGAATTCCCATTAGTGTTAATAATTGTTGACATTCCTCATTGTGTTGTCGGGTAACTTTGACAGTTTGTCTGCTGTATTTGTCCACCTCCTCCTGCTGTCCTTTTCTTTCTTATTAGGGCAAAGGTTGAAAGACAAGCGAGTTACCAAGTTCCCGAGCTTGTTCCATGTTCTTGGTAGCATTGTTTCGTCTATCCAGTCGTTTGGCCAATTGTCCACTCTTTAGCTGTGGTGGTTTCCCGTCAAAAACATAGAGGGGTTTAATGCCATTTTCCACTAGTCGTATGGTTCGATAAAACATCCCCATTAAATGACTTGTAGATTAGCACACCTCTTTGCTGTTTAGTGATACCTGGTGGTTTCTCCTAATTCGTTTTGCAATTGTTGACCCTCCGACCTCACAGCAATCAGGAATTGGTATATAGACATGGACGCATCGATAGCAACCTTTCTCCCAAAGTGCTGTTTAATCTCGCCTTTCTTGATTGCCCTGGAGGCAGATTCACCGATTAGCTTGGACAGACCATGAATTCCCATTCCTGCTTTTTTCTATTTTCTCCAAGAGCACGTGAGGACCAATTCTTTGAAGGATTGTTGGAGTTGTAGTTAAGTTTAAAAATGGCTTATTCCAGGTTAAAAGGTTCGTCCCCCCTTTTTTATACCAAAGGATGATTAATAACAAGAACAACATGTAGATCTAATAAAAGCAGTTCGTAGCTGCAAAACTGCGGCGGATGAGAGAAGTGTCATTCAAAAGGAATCTGCTGCCATTCGCACTTCGTTCCGAGATACCGAATCTTTAGAACAGCGACATGTCAACGTTGCCAAGTTGCTCTACATTCACATGCTGGGTTATCCTTCTCACTTTGGGCAGATTGAATGCATGAAGTTGGTAGCCAGTCCCAGATTTGCTGATAAGAGATTGGGATATCTGGGAATTATGTTGTTGTTGGACGAAAAGCAGGAAGTCCTTACTCTTGTTACGAATTCCCTTAAAAAGTATTTCTCAACTCTTTAAAATCTTATCTCAAAAATAGTGACCTTAATCACTCAAATGTCCATGTCGTGGGTCTGGCCCTTTGTGCCTTGACCAATATTGCTTCGGCTGAAGTGGCCAGGGATTTGGCAGAAGAGGTGGAAAGATTATTGGAGAATGGAAATACCCAAATTAGGAAAAAAGTATTCTTTTAACCAGGCTAATCAGAAAAAGGCTGCTTTGTGCGCTGTTAGGATTATCCGTAAAGTTCCCGAATTAAAAGAGAATTTTGTGGAGAGGGCTGAGACGCTCTTGGAGGATAGAAATCATGGTGTTGCCCTTACCTGTGTAACGCTGATTACGGAACTCTGCGGTCAGGATGAAAACTCTGATAGGATGATTGAACATTTTCGTCGGGTATCCTCTTTACCATTGGCGTGCGTGCTTACCGGGGCATTGAGCAGTTGGTTCCTACGTTGATTAGAAGGTTGAAGCAGTTAACCTCGGCTGGTTTTTCCCCTGAGCACGATGTTACCGGCGTGACAGATCCCTTTTTACAAATCCGCATTTTGAAATTACTTCGCATTTTGGGAAGAGGTTGTGCAGAGACCAGTGACCAAATGACCGATGTTTTAACCCAAGTAGCCACCAACACCGATGCAGCCAAAAACGTAGGACATGCGGTGTTATACGAAGCTGTACTCACCATTATGGAAACTGAGTCTGAACAAGCCTTGCGAGTTTTGGGAGTCAATTTACTGGGCAGATTCCTTGGAAATTCCGACAACAACATCCGCTACGTTGCTCTTACTACGCTGAATAAAACTGTTGGAATCGACCATGCTGCAGTACAACGTCATCGAAATACGGTGCTTGAATGTCTTCATGATCCGGATATTTCCATTCGTCGTAGTGCTTTAACCCTGACCTTTTCGTTGATAAATGAGAGCAATGTTCGAGTTTTAATAAGAGAATTGTTGGCTTTTCTGGATGTCGCTGATGCTGAGCTGAAGCCGGGACTTTGTGCTCAGGTTTGCTTGGCTGCTGATAGATTTGCCCCTAATCCACGTTGGCATTTGGATACGGTTCTAAGGGTGCTAAGAAGTGCTGGTTGTTTTGTAAAAGAAGAACAATTATCCTCCATTGTTGCCCTTATTAGTCGTACCCCAGAGTTGCAAGCTTATGGAGTGAAAAAACTCTTTGTTTCACTTGAACAGTTGGGACCTGTAGATAGTGGAGCTTCTTTGAGTGCTGCTAATGTTGCTGCTTCTGAGATCGATGCCATAGATAGTCTTTGGTTGGTAGGGCTTTGGTGTATTGGAGAGTATGGTGATTTGTTGGTGTCTAATGATCCTTCATACCTTGAGGATGAACAACTAGTCCAACCAGTCACACCTCCGCAGGTGGTAAAACTAGTAGAAGCCACGATCAAGAATAGCACAAGCACGATAATTAAGGAATATGGCTTAGTTTGCTTGTTAAAACTAAGTAGTCGATATATCGCACTTCAAGAAACAATTCGCAGGATAATGGTGCAGCTTCAATCCAGCTCTGATTTGGAGGTCCAACAAAGAGCTGTAGAATTCCCGATCTTGTTGGATAATTTAAGCATTTGTAAAACTGTGTTGGATAGAATTCCTGCTGCAGAGTTTAAACTTCCTACCTCTACTTCTGCTTCTGTGGCTGGTGGTGCTTCTTCTTCTTCTTCTACTTTCAAGGCGAAAACATTGGAAAAGGAAAAATCTCCTCAAAATCAGGTATTTCCCTGCCTCCTTTTTCCCTCTTGATTATTACTTTTTAACCATAGATGTTGCTAATGTTGGATGATTTGATTACTACTGCTCCTAGTGATCCTGCTTCTACAGCTCCGGTTGTTGGTGCAAAGTCCTCGATTGGAAGAGATTTGTTGGATGATTTATTTGCTGCGCCTCTTGCTACAACTCCTGCTCCTGTAGCTCCGCCTGTGATTCCTGCAACCGCTACTACTCCTACTGCAACAACGAACAAAGCAACACCTGTTGATGAATTTGTAGCATATGATGTTCACGGCTTGCGTATTTTGATGAAGCCTCAGCGTGATCCTCAGAATGCTCATTTGGTGCACATTCGTTGTACCCTGCAAAACTATGCCACTGGAGCCGAGTTACATCAAATTTCGCTACAAGTGGCTGTACCAAAAACAATGAAACAGCATCTCCTGCCAGCCCCATCTACCAGTCTTCCCAGTAAGCAGAGTATGTCTCAGCTCTTGAAGATTTCTAATCCCTCCAATGCTCCGATCAAGCTGCGTTTGCGAGTGGCGTATGAAGTTGCTGGTGGTAAAAAAGTCGTGGAAACTACTGAATTTCACGGATTTCCTGCCAACCTATAAATTTATTTAATCCCCTTTACTTTTTCTTCTTTTTTTATCCTTTTACCACCGTATTTATCAGCGTACACTTTGATGTACTCTCTCTCTCTCTCCCCCTCTCTCTCTAAAGTGGTATTGACTAATTTATACAACATGGTTAATACTCTTTCAACTGGTAAACTTTATTAGGGGAAAATATTCAATAAAAAATAATTTTATGTAATAAGGAAAGGGCGTCTGATTGTTAAAGGAAGGAAAAATGATGTCTTCTTTGTTGAGTCAGCCATTACCAGGGACAAAGCACACTACGCTCAAGTTGATTACTCCGCATGTTTTATTGGTAACACTGGCTCGGCCTCCTCAAAACTTCTTAAACGAAGGGGCCAGTGAAGAATTAGAACGAGTGTTTAATTATATTGAGCAAGAACCAGCCCTTTTGTGCAGCATTGCAAGCCGTAATCCCAACACTAACAACACTAATGAGGGTGTAGTTGACAGGATCTGGTGATGTGGCCTTTTGTGGCGGAAGTGAGGGCGAGGTTACCAATGGAATAGGTCGTCATCGTCGTCAACGCAAGAAACCGGTGATTGCTGTGGTTCAAGGCTATGCTTATGGAAAAGGCATGGAATTGGCCTTGATGTGCGATTTGATTATTTGCACCGAGAGAGCCTTGTTTGCCTTTTCGCAGGTCAAGAAGGGAGAAATGCCCTCAGAGGAAGCTTTGAAAAGACTTTACCAAACGGTGGGACATTTACGCTTCATGGCCATATGCTTGACAGGGAAGCTGATAACTGCTAGAGAGGCAAAGGAGCAGGGCTGGGTGAACGAAGTAGTGGCAGGAAAGAAGGAAGCTTTAAAAACTGCGCTGGTTTATGCGAAGTGGATGAGTAATACTTCTCCTTCAATAATTGCTGGGATTGTTAGTAGTAAGTTGTAAAAGGGCTGTGTGTTGTATATATTTCCATTCAGAATGTCACGTGTTCAACTCGATTTCAACAGTTTATTTTCTCAATAGGAAAATGTTAAAAAATCGAGGGTTAATTTCCCGATTTCAAGATTTTGACGCTTATGCCAAAACCCTGGATGATTTCCGCATCAAAACCACGTCTGGGGCCACAGGTAGATTAGGGGTTAAAAAAGGGCCTAATTGGTAGTGACCATGCTGAGTGTGGTGCTGATTCTCTATTTGGTGTACATGGAATTCTGTTCCTATTTGGCATTGGACTTGGTGACCAGTATCTCGGTAGATCCGAATAGAAATCAGCGCATGTCGATCAATATCAACGTCACGCTGCATAAAATCCCCTGTTATTTGCTGAGCATGCATCTGGTGGACATTTCTGGACAGGAACAAGGCGACATTTCTCATGTCATCTTCAAGCAACGTGTGGATAAGTGGGGCAAATATATTGGTGAAAAAGAGCATGAAACCAGTATTTCTTTAAATCACTGTTTTATTAATCTACATGAACATAGCCATGGGAGATAGTACAACGCATGGGGTAAAATCTCTTGTTACTACTTCAGATCCCAATTATTGTGGCAGCTGTTATGGTAAGTTTTATTGTAAGGTGTTTGACTAAACGGTGTGTGTGTGTGTGTGTGTGTGTGTGTGTCTGTGTGTGTATGGGAAAAGGTGGAACTGCTCCCAATGGCAGTAAATGCTGTAATACTTGTGATGATGTTCAACAGGCATATCTTGTTAACGGATGGGCCTTGACAGACTTGACCAGTGTGGAGCAGGTATACTTTCTTAGGCCTGGTTATAGGAATGACTCGTAAAAGTGCGTCAAAGAAGGAATTACCAAGGAAATCTCTGAATCCTCTGAAGAAGGATGTAACATGCATGGACACGTCGATGTATTGAAAGTTTCTGGAAAGTTCTATTTCCAATTAGGAAAGATCTTTCAGTTTGGCCCGTTAAGCGTTCAAGTAATCACCGGCCCCCTATCCAATCGAACCTTTGATTACGCTCACACCGTTCATTCCATCTCCTTTGGTGATGCTGTACCAGGTGCGCATAATACGTTGGATAGTACGACTCAGGATGCTCTTGGAAGAGGTCTTTTTTTCCTTGGTTTGTTTCTTGGCTAAGCTTTTTTTTTGTGTAGGATTTTACAAATACCAATATTTCCTCAAAGTGGTGGGAACTCATGCATTTTACCACAATGGCACTCAGTTACAAACAAATCAATATTCTGCTACTTTTAACCAGCAGTTGGTGGAGTCTAACACAGGACTCGAGTTCAACTATGAGATATCTCCCATGGTAATCACGTACAGGGAGCATTCAAAGTCTCTGGGGTCTTTTCTAACGAATGTATGCGCAATTGTTGGTGGAATATTCACGGTGGCGAGCATATTGGACGCGTTTATTTATCGGACGCATAGTGTACTCAGTAAAAAGATGGAGTTGGGCAAAGTCTTGTGACTCCGCTATGGTGAGCAGCATTGTGCGAGTTGACTCTTTAAGCTTAAAGCAACAGGCGCAAAACACTGTGCGTTTGGTGGGTAAAGTTTTACAGTGCAATAAAGGTCAAACTGCTTTGTTGGAAGCTTGTGATCACGGCCAAGTGTTGGTGAATCTCAATCCTGACACCGAGTACCATTCCAAGTATGTCGAAGTGACTGGTCTGGTGGCTGCGGATGGTCAATCTCTTCAAGAAATGTGGAGTGTTCCTTTTGGCGATAACTTTGGTAGGATTATCCATGACTTGTTGGTCTTACGCAGTTGTAGATTTATCCCTATATGCAGAGTTTATCAAGTATTACAAGCAATTCCCTGACTTGTTTCTAACCTCTCTTCCTTCCTCTGCCTCTACCACTTCATATTAACCCTGTGCTCTTGTGCCGTGTCCTGTGTTGAGTGGAAATAAAATTTTACCTTCTACATATGACTTTTGAAGATCGAGCTGAAGAGAGCGTCTTGAGCTGTTATTATGGCCCTGCCGTACAGGTCAAAGTAGTTACAGAGTTGACCACTGGTTTAAGCCAAAAGCCTTTAAACTATGCTCATTTGATGTGGCTCATGGAGGTACTGAGCTGTGGTTGTGGCTTGGGACCAAATGAGCATAAAGTCATCAAGAATTGTTTAAATATCTACGCGGATTGGTTCAAAGCTGATGAAGAATGGGCTAATAAACTCGGCCTAGTTGAATATCAAACCTTTCTAAAGGTAATTCTCTTTGAAGAACGGGTATGTTAAGGTGGAGGATGAGAGAGGCATAGTACAACAATCTCGAGTATTGATGCCACCAATAGAAACACAAAACACCGCTCAATATGCGGAACTTTGCAAAATGGTCCTTAAAAACTACTTGGAGTTGTTTGAAAATCCCCTGGTTAGTGCTGAAACCTGGCAAGTATTGCTGAAAACGTTGATATTTACGATAAATGGCGTTAATCAAGATTGTTATGATTTGTTACTAGAGGTATCCTCTTCCCCAATAATGTGCTCTACTTGACGAAAAGGCTTTGATTAAACTTTGGTTAAAGGCCGGTGTAAAGGATCGAGAGTTATGGCAAATCTTGAGTGTAAGCTTCTCCTCCCTTTCTCCTGACAATTCCACCTAGAAATCCTTTCCAAAATGGGTTCGACAATCTCTCGCTGCTTTGAAACATTGGGCTAATCTCTCTCTGGCCCTAACCAGTCGTGTCATTGTCATTCTATACCACACCTCTTCTCCTTCTTCCCCGACCTCGCCAATTCCAACTCAGCACATTCAGAATGAATATTGGTTAGTTTTTTCCTATTGTGTCGTTATTGTTGTTGTTGTTGCTGATGTTGATTTTGATGTTGTTGTTGCTGTTGCTGATGTTGAATTAGTGATTTGGTTGATGGATTGGACGCGGATTTTGTTTGTTTCTGTTGGCAACGCATTCTTTGTACTTTATCTGCTTGATTCTAAGAATAATTGGGGCGATAGATTGTATTGGCGATGTAACCATGCTACCACCTACCTATTGTCTGGAAGCAATAATGGTATCCCCTCCCCCCGAAAATTAAGACTTGATGAGTATAGGGAATTGGGAGAATTGTTAATGTTTTACAAAGTAATGCAGAAAAGGTAGTTCAAGCGGTGATTCAACTGATGCCGAAGGTGGAGGTGTTTAGATTGATGGAAATACCATTCTGAGCTTGTTGGGACATTGGCTTTTTACCACTTGTCAAAAAGACGTTTTGTTGGAGGCGAAAGTTGAAGCTTTTACCATTTTAATGAGGATTTTTTCGTCAATTCAAAAGGCTCCGTTTCAAAGATGCCACTTGGAACGTTTTTATAGTGTTATTTGCAAGGTTCTTCTTCAAGGTTTTTAAAGAAATGTCCTAAGGCTTGGGTTGGGTATAGGGATTAAGGGATAATTCCTGTCTACCTGTTATTTTAATTAATGCTTCGGAATTGATGATGACTGAACTTGATGGAATTCGCTTATTAGTTCCTGAACTTTTATCTGCCATTAAAAAGGTTATCCCGAAAGTAAGCCATCCTACTAATGAGTGAGCCTAATAATTCTGGTGATAGTTGTCTAATGGGGTGAAAACTCAAGTTGCCCTTCCTAGGCTAAGGTTAGCAGCAATACAGTTATTGGCGACTATATGGTGTATTCCTTCACATATGCCCAACATGCCATTATTACTCAACTACCAATCTGTTTTCAATTTTGAGGCTGAAAATCAACAAGAAAAGTTTGTCTTGGATTTGGTAAAATTGTTGAATGTGTTTTTTGATGCGAAAAAAAAGTCAGACTAGAGCCTTGAGGGAAGGACCAAGAGAAAACTTTGGTGATTTGAACCAGGAAATCTGGCAAATCTTGTTATTGTCATTGGTTACCGAGATTTCTAGCTATAATCTTCGTTATTTGTTGCACTTGATAGATGCGTTTACCATTAATACTGCTGATTTGGAAATGGTGGGTGTGGCTATACGTGCAATTCAAGAAAAGGTTTTTTTTCCCTTTCTCTTTCTTTTTGTTGAACGAGGAGTGATCTGAGTATGGAAAATAGATGTTGACCTTTGAGCTTAGTGAAGAGGTAACCTTGACTGCTTTACAAGTTTTGAATCATTTTTCACAATTATCACTTGCTCCAACAAATGTAATTATTCTTTCCCTCCCTCTCTCTCTCGCGCGCTAAGTAGTAGTAGGATGTAATTGATTTGATTTCAAGTTTAACCTCGTTCTTAGGAACCATGATGGCTAGAGATAGCTTGGTAAACCTCTTGATCCTTGAAATTGTTTAACCGTCCCCATTTAATTCATAGATGCAAAATGTTTTAGTAATAGTTCAAGTTTATGATTGTTTAACCAATTGGTTGACTTTCCATCGATGGGCGATGAAAGATTGTTTGCCTCAAATCATTGCTATTGTCGAGTTGGGCCTCGCAGCGCCTGACAGAGAGCAGGAAATAGCCGATTTGAAACTAAAGAGGGAAAAACTGGATGTGAAATCGTTGAGAGCGGTTATTAAAAGCGGCCTTGCTTCGGTTAAAGATGCAGCAGAGATTTGTGCAAAGCAGATATTTCATGATCTTGATCAACCTCTACCAAATAACAAGAGTTTGGAAGAGACAGTTGATACTGCATTTTTGATTGATCAAAAAGTGGTTGTATCATGGAGAGGAAATGACCAGGTTATTCTGCGTGACTGTTTGGGCAAGTTTGACTGGACTGGGAGACTTTTTTATGGCCCGGAGGAACTGCTAGTGGCTCATCGTGAGGGTCAAGAAAGAGCAGCGGGAATAACGTTTACTCCTTTAGAGGTTGATTATACACCACCTGAAGCAGCGATTATTTGCGTGCCTGGAGTAATTCCAGCTGCGGATGAATTGTTTGCAGAAGGATCGGAAAGTTGGAAAGCTTATCAAATCACCAAATTGGTGGCAGAGGGAGAGATTGAAAAGCAAATTCAAAAAGAGACTCATTTCGAAAAAGCATGCCTTCCTGCTAGAACTACGCCTTTAAAGCCCAGTCTCTTTTTGGCCAATATTGGATTAACTGATTATCGTTTGGTATCTCCGTTAAATAACCTAGAAAAGCTCAAGGCCTTGGATGCTATTTCTACGTATTTTTTTCATGAACATTGATTGGTATACTTATGGGTGTGATGGATGGTTTAGAAAGGAGGTGATTAATGTATCAACCTTTTGTACCTCGACTAAAGAACAATTAAGGGAATTTCTATCTGGTCTAGCAAGTCAGGATGGGTCAAATTTTCGATATCAGGATAAAAAGACCGAGTTAATTTTCAAGGTTATCCCAGACGATAGCAGCTTGGAACAAGTGGAAGAGGCGAAAAAGGCGAAAATCTGTTTACTTTATGGAGAATTATACGGTCGTAATTTTCTTCCCCATCAATGGGTTTTGTGGATTTTACCACGAGAAGGAGGATTATTCATCATTAGGATAGTTCGACCATATGAAGATCGACTCTGTGTGGGACCATTATTGGATGGAATGGTGATTCGTCCTATCAAAGGATTAATCCTAAACACCATAATCTCGGCACATTATTATACCCTAAGAATTAATGCAGAGAATGTTTCCAGGTAGTTGTTTGTGAATATTATTGACTGTCCCTGTTTATAGTGTTGGAAGGAGAAGGTCCTTGATAATGAACATGGGCGAAATGGCCAAGAATCCATCAGAATTTTATACCAATTTTTTGATTAATTAAAACAGCAACAAATAATTTCGGTTACAGCAATAATTTCGGTTACAGCAATGATTTCGGTTATAGCAATAATTTTGATAATAATAATAATTTTAATAATAATAATTTTGATAATAATAATTTTGATAATAATAATTTTGATAATAATAATTTCGATAATAATAATTCAGACTGATAATTATAACAATAAAGAAGCTGAAACAATCCTTCTTGAATTAGCCTTTGAAACATACCTGTCCTTTTAACCACTCCCTGCCAATATGACCCCCCAAAAGACCTACACACAACTACTACAACACATTACTACAAAACGGTTAACGCCTTTACGAACAATCGCTTTACGAACAAACACTTTACGATTTTAAAATGAAGTTTTTTTCCACTGTTACTTTGCTCTCTCTTTCCGTCTTTGTCCTCGCCACCACTGCTGAACCTGCCACCAGACCAGTCAGTCAGGAAGGCTTGGGAGATGATATCAAGAATTTTTTCGATAAACATATTACTTTTGCCTTTGTTGAGGAGGTAACCCCAGTGATTGCCAAACAGGTCCACAAGACATTTCAACGCGTAGCCAGGGATAACCTGGGCAGCTCGTTTTCTCAAGCAGTTGATGCGCAGTTCAACAAATTCACCAGCACCAAGTGGCCACTGGAACAATGGTCGTTTGTGAATAGCAGTATTATTGCGCCAATGAAGGCCCGAGTAGCGCAATTCCACGATCAATGGTCACTCCAAGCCGAGAGTTTCTATGAAAACTTGAGTCAGGGCGCAGAAGCCATCAGTGTTAAGGGAATCAAGTTGGGCTGTGATGCCTATTTTGCGGTTGGTGATGCACACCGCGAAATGCCCATTGCCATTAACCTAACACATACGGGTTTGGAAGGATGGGTTCAAAAGAAGTTGGAGGGAATCCATGCGAACGTGGTTTATGAAACTGCGCCGTTGATGAAAAACTATGTGTTTAGCGTGAAGGGACAGGTGTTGGACTTTATCTCCCTGACCGTACGAGAAGCTTTGGAAAAGGTCGTTGGAGAAACCGTTGCTAATAGCTTCATTGGCAGTAACATGTTGGACGGATTTGCCAGTGGCGTCAAGTCTCTTGCAGCTCTGGGATCTGACCTGGGCTTGGAAAAGGCCGCAGCTGAAGCATCGTTGATGAACAAGAAGGTGTTACGCGAAGAGTTGTATCGTCCTTTCAAGTTTTTGAGCGGAGATGTTGCCAAAATCAACGGACAACTCCAAGCTTAATTTCCCCAGTCTTTTTTTAAGCGGTGTAAATTAGAGACTTAGAGCAATAAATTCTTTTTTCTTGAGAGTAAAAGCAGTCACAAATAGTCAAAATCACACAAATATTTTATTTCTACTAAAAACTGAAAATAAAAAAAATCCCGACTTCTTCAAAAACTACAAACTAACGACGACGACGACAATCTAAGGGAGAGAGAGGGAGAGATAATTTAAAAGTTAATTATTCTACTCGGCATTGTCACGCACTTTGGTTATTATTTACAGGCTGTTCTAGAAAGTGGTGATGCTATTTCTTGACATCATCACGGTCTAGAATGTCCCCTAGCACATGTTTCAGAGAAGGAAGTCCTGACTCTGATTCATTTCTTTCTCCCCAAAATGGTGGTGGTGGTCCTGTAGAAAAGGGAGGAGGTGCTATTATAGAATGTGGTGGAGGAGGAGGTGGTGGTGGTGGTGGTGGCTGTTGTTGGACAAAGTGTGGTGCGGGATATGATGGCTGCTGACTCATCAAATAGTAACCTCGTGAGTTATCATAATAACTGCTGCTAGTAATGTTGTTACTTTGGTAATACTGGCTCATGTTAACAGGTTGAGGATACCAGGCCAAAACTGGTAAATTATTACTAATCGGTGTTCTTTCAACTGTCTCGGTTAACTCCGCATGAGAGTACTCCATAACTTGCTGTAGTTGTTGTCCATATCCCAGATCCCCAGGACTACTACTAACAGAAGCCATCCGTCCATTGTTGTTCGTAGAAAGAGTGGTGGTAGTGGTGGGAGGAGTGGAAGACATGGGTAGAGGCGCTATTTTTCGTAGAGGCAAAGGTTCATAATTTCTTCTTCGTGTGGGTTTTCTGCCTCTTTTTTTTCGAGGAATTTCAGCAAATTCAAAAGTGGAGAGTGAAGGTAGTTGCGGTCGATCTTCCTGATTGACAAAACTCGCAGCAGTGAGTGGAAAATAGGAAAGAACCGAAGAAGACGAAGAAGAGGAAGGCGTGTTGGATTGCGACAAGATTGTTGAAAGCGGCATTTGCGTAGAGGCAGCAGTTGATTGTGAAGAAGAAGAAGGGGGAGGAGGGGGAGGAGGATCAGTCTTGCTGTTGCATTCGTTCCAATTGTCGCGATTGCTGTTGTGAGGATTTCGCTTCATTAGTGGGTCAAACAGGAACAACTTATTGTTGCATTGCCTCAGATCCAACAACGAAGAAAAGGTAGAAACAGCAACACAGGTGAAAGGCATTTAGAGGAGCAGAGATCGTTGTCACTGGATATATTTAACATTACGACGGTTGAAAGGGGAAACGAAGAGTGTCATCAGATCCCAATATTTTTTCAAATAAAGATCAACTACGCTTGTGATTGGTTTAAAATTCAGTGATGAGTTCTTTTCTCGGGTGCCGCTTTCGTTACCATCGTCCAATCACCGCCTGGATTGGGTGTTTTTGGAATTCATGGGAATCCATTACTACAAATTGTTGCTGCCATTCGGTAGTATCGCTTCACTTTCCGGTTTCCAATGCACAAAACTAGTTCGTAATATTAACTCTGACCTAAAACACGAATTCTTGGCATCTATAGACCAATCGGCTTTAATATGCGCTTTCCTTTTACGGTCAGTGTATCGCCGCTTTTAAGCAGTCCAATTACCACTCTGTGTAACGCTCACTTGGCGGTGTCCTCTCTTCTCATTATTTCCCCTCCTCCTCTTGCATCATTCATTCTATACGCGTGCATACATCCTATATGCGCGAGTATCTTCCTTCAACATGGTATTAATTCCCCACACGTGAACTTTCTCTCTCTCTCTCTCTCTCTCTCCCTTAGTCAATTCAGTGAATATATGCGTTTGGTAATTAGAGAAAACTATTCACAAGCAGCTGAATATGTTGGTATGTTCTCATCCCTCCTCTTCCTCTTAACCTCTCCTACTCCCAGCCATGTACATAAAGAAGCGTATCTTGGCCTTTAAGCCCAGCAAAGAACATCCTTTTATCCTTGGTCTTCCCACTGGGTCCTCCCCAATCGGTGTTTATAAGCTTCTGGTCGAGATGTGCAGACGTGGCGAACTCTCCTTTCTGCACGTAGTAACCTTCAACATGGATGAATATGTTGGGCTTCCCAGGTATTTCCCTCCTCCTTGCAACACTGGAGTGTGTGGTGTAGGGATCATCCAGAAAGTTACCATTCATTCATGTGGCAGCACTTGTTCAAATACATCGACATATTACCCGAAAATGTACATATTCTCAATGGGACTGCCCCAGATCTGGTCCAAGAATGTGATGATTATGAGGCCAAGATTCTCAAGGCTGGAGGTATCGATCTCTTTCTCGGTGGAATTGGCCCGGATGGTCATATTGCCTTTAATGAGCCCGGTTCATCACTCGTCTCTCGAACTCGCGTTAAAACCTTGGCCTATGAAACTATCCTGGCGAATGCTCGTTTTTTTAACAATGACCTTTCCAAAGTCCCCAAATTGGCCCTAACGGTTGGTGTTGCTACCGTCATGGATGCTCGGGAGGTTCTAATTATCATTTCTGGTGCGCATAAAGCTGTAGCTCTTGCTAAAGCCATCGAGGAAGGTGTAAATCATATGGTATTATTTCAATTACCACAAACAAGAATTAACCATAGGGCATGTTGATGAAAACAGTGGACGGTATCGGCTATTCAACAACATTCTCGCGCTATGATTGTTTGTGATGAGGATGCCACGTTGGAACTTCGAATGAAAACCGTTCGTTACTTCAAATCGATCGAACGAGTTCACGAAGAGTTGTTTGGCTCAGAAGGTCTACAGCTTAGCGGTACCTCTTTATATTTGACTAAATATCTAACTTGAAAAAGGCGCTCCAAAACCACAATAATGAAGATAATTGCATTTATTGTCACCTTAGAAATACACATTGCGATCTCAGCCTGTTATAACAAAAGTTTGGTGATGATGTTAGGAGCGCAATCGTTGGATTAGTCGTCTTACCAGCATCTTTCGCTGTTTCCTCAGCGTCTTTATCCGTTTTCGCAAGTGCTGATATTCCATTTCCAAGCTATCTTGCTCTTCCATTGCTATGGAAACCTTTTCCTTGAGCAATGCATACTTTTCTCGCACAGAAATGCCTCCTACGGCATTGAAGATTCGAGCATATTCTCGCTCCTCATAAACTGCATCCAACGGTGCTGACCTGGGAGTATCCATCATTGCATTATCCTCAACTTCATGATTGAGCAAAGCGCGAATGTTGGTTGAGGCATAAGCTCGTTTTGATCGGGTAGATGCCCCAACATTGTCCAAAATTGACGGATTATTAAAGCTAATGGTGGAGGAAGAAGGCAGTGAGTTGTTCAACATTGTTGTAGTTCCTTGCAGTTCTGGAAGCGGTCCTTGATCAACATGCTGACATTTGTAGTGTTTGGCCAGGGCATCTGAGCGAGAAAAGCTCTTATCACATTCAGGAACAGGACAGTCAAACGGACGTTCACCGGTATGCCCACGCAGGTGAGATATAAGTGCAAAACGAGACGTTTGAACCACTCCCTTACGAGGACACCCGTCCCACCGACACACATATTGATTTTTCTTCTTGCCTACGTGATCATCCGTTAGATGGTTAACCAGCAGAATGAGATCGTTGAACCGTGCTCCACAGGCATTCCACCGGCATTCGGCTATGGATTGTTCCGTGGCAGGAAGTTCCGAGTCGGAGTTGATTGGAGAGGTGGGAGGTCGCATCTTGCTGACTTGTGTACAAAACTTGTAGAGAACACACACGTTAGAGAGCACACAAGTGGCACGAAAAAAGTCTTTTTTTGTCACCGCCTTCAATAAAAAATCCTGGTGGCAATGTCGTTTTCTACTCGTTTGATAGGCTTAAAGGTAAACTTGATTCCTTGTGATGAGATTTAATAAAGGAAAACACAATAGCGTCTTTATGCAACTGCGACTGGAGCTCGAGTGACGGTTCCGTTGGTGTTACATGGCTTGGAAGGTCGTTATGCATCAGCTCTGTTTACCGCGGCCTCCAAGAAAGCTGCATTGGCGGGAGTGGAAAAAGACCTAGGTCAGCTTCAGCAAACCCTGAAAAAAGAGCAGGAATTGGGCCTTTTTTTTTCCAATCCCACGCTAACCCGAGGAGTAAAGCAGCAAACCATCAACAAGTTGTGCCAGCTGAAACAGTTCAACGCGCTGACTGTCAATCTACTGGCGCTGCTGGTGGAAAATGGGAGACTTGGCCAAATATCCCGAGTTATTGAGAACTTCCAAAGCCTGATGCGAGCATCGCGTGGAGAAGTAACCATCACGGTGACCAGTGCTCAAAGACTGGAGGATAAAACCTTGGCGGATCTGAAGCAAATGATTAGCCAGAGACCTGAGCTGTTGGGAGTAGGAAAAGCCGGTGTGAAGCCTCAAAACATCTTTGTGGAGAACAAGGTTGGTGGTTCTGTCGAGTGGGGCTTATCGGGATTAGGTGAAACCGGCCATTTTGGGAGGATTGGTGATTGAAATGGGCGATAAAACCATTGATACCTCGGTCTCGAGAAGAATAGCTCGTTATACCAAAGTTCTTAACGGTATTTATTTTCCTTGCTCTCTGTTTTATTAATTTCCCTTCTTCTTCTTCTTCTTCTTCTTGTTGTTGTTGTTGTTGCTGTTGTTGCTGTTGTTGTTGCTGTTGTTGTTGCTGTTAGATACTTTGTAAGTCGTATTGCTCAGTGGTGTGTGAGAGACGGTGATTTACTATGTGAGCTAAAATAACACTCTTTTTATCCCCCCCTTCCTGCTGTTCTGTTATAGATATTACAGTCCCAAGAGATAACTTGGGACGTATGCTGTTCTGCTGATTGTTTCTATTGTTGAATGCATGTAAAGAGAAGTTGTTTTCTTACTCAATAAAAGGACAGTTGTCACAAATTAATTATGAAAATTAATTATGAGAGGAAAAAAGGGTAATGAGTATAATTATATCTCTTATTTATTATCTCTTTCATGCTCTTAAATTTATTCTTCAAGAGCATTGTTTAATAGTAGCTCTTGGCATAGTCGCAGAACACATTGTTGTAGCCGCTGCTCTTGCAGGCAGTGCCAGGTCCGCAGGCACGGTATACAAAGCTGCCGTGGTCGCAGGTCACGAATCCTTGGCCGCTGCATTTCATGGTTCCCTCAGTGCAACCACCATAGCTGCTGCCGGAGCTGCTGCCATAACCGCTGCCGGATCCACTTCCATAGCCAGAGCCGGAACCGGATCCACTGCCATAGCTAGAGCCGGAACCAGAACCACTGCCATAGCTAGAGCCGGAACCGGAACCGGATCCAGAGTCGTAGCTGGGCTTGGTTTCAGAGTAAGCAGAGCCGATTCCGTATCCGCCACGTTTGTAGTAAGACTTGGTAGGTGCGCTATAACTGCTTCCATAGGAGCCGGATGAACCGGAACCGTATTTGCTGGCATCGTAGTAGGCGTTAGCGTTGTATTTGCTGGCATCATAGGCACCAGTGTCATAAGACTTGGAGCCACCATATCCAGAGCCGCTGGAACTGCCACCATATCCGGAGCCGCTGCCACCATATCCAGAGCCGCTGGAGCTGCCACCATATCCAGAGCTTGATTTGTCACCGTATCCAGAGCTGGAACTGCCACCATAGCCAGAGCTGCCGGATCCACTGCCATAGCCAGAGCTACCGGATCCACTGCCATATCCTGAACTGCCGGAACCGCTGCCGTAGCCAGAATTGTAGCTGCCAGCGTGGGCGGTAGAGAGAAGAGCGACGAGAGCGATGAAGAGAGTGTTGGTGTACATGATAATATGCAATGCAGGAAATATGCTGAGAAGTAGTTGTTTGTGCAAGTAAGTGAAGCTGAAGGTTTGAACAGATGAAGCTTAGATGAGCTGGAAGAGGTAAGGAATTGAGGGATGGAGTAAAGGAAGGGGCAATATTTATCGAGGAAAGATTTAGTGCTAAAAATAAACCATGCCAAGTTTAGCTATTTCTAATTTTAGAGTTTTCCCAATTTAACCCAGGCAGTATTTTCCCACGCCTTTTCAAAAATATAACGAGTCATGTGATCCTCATGAATTTTATCCCAACAAATTGCCATGCAGAGTTTCACGTGATGCTACGCTGTTCCCATAGAGAGGTAAAAGAAAATGCAACGACAACCGATTTCCAAGGAAGAAGCAATGATGATTGCTGTGATGGAGTCCTGTCCCGCGAAGACTGTTACAGCAGGAGTTGCAGGATTTGGCATTGGAGCCTTGTTTGGCTTGGTGCTGTCTTCGTTGGATAGCACAAACACGATTCCTGATCCAGGAAAGCCGGAACCAACCACCCGACAGCAGATGAAACTCGTGGCTAGAGATATGGCCACTAGAAGCTTTTCTACGGCGAAAAACTTTGCAATGGTTGCTGCTATATATTCTGGAGTTGAATGTACCATTGAAGGAGTAAGCCCTGGATAACTATTAACCCCCATGCTGTAGTATCGAGCAAAGAATGACCTGTACAACAGTGCCTCTGCTGGCTGTGTGACTGGAGGTATTTTAGCGGCCAAAAGTAAGATTTAATGTGTGCGTGTGTGTGTGTGTGTGTGTGTGTGTGTGTGTGGGACATTGTTAATGAATGTGGATGGGGGAAAAAGGTGGTCCAAGAGCTTCATTGTTGGGATGTGCAGGATTTGCGGCCTTTTCCACAGCCATTGATTATTACATGAGAGAACGTTCTTCAGATTAGAGATGCCATTGTTTTAACCTTTCCTCTAAACCCTTAGCTTCCACTTCTGCCCTCACATACCAGGCCCAGCTAAAGTGATAATGAGCGCACAGTAAGAAGAACTCTTCCATCTCGTCCAAATGCTGCAGTTGGTTCAGCTCCCGTTGCTGCTCTGGTCCCACATTTCTTTCGTACCATTCTGCCATGGTGCAACTGTTGACCTCCTTCCAGCCATTAGTAAGAAATCGCAACTTTTGACCAGATTTGTCCATTAACCCAGGCATCCTAATCCCCCTTTCCTACCACCACCATTCCGTTTAACCCCGACTTTTAATGTACCACGAGATTTTGTCCCATAATTTGGCTGAACGCATCATTCTCTTTCAACGGATCATAAGTAACAAAGGCAGCAACGTCAAATCCACCGTCTTTTTTACTACAAACCGGCCATTGCAATAACAAATCTCCAATATCTGGCTGCAAATACGCCAACACACACTCTGCCAAGATCAATGTTGGTACACTTTTTCCCCCTCTCCCAGTCAACTTACATTGTATCTTTAATATGATACTTTTGTTTGGTGCAACTTTCAAGCCTTCTTTGCACTTTGTTCCAATCTCGCAAATCTCCTCCCAACAAACTGTAATTGTCTGATATCACCCCTTCTCCTCCTCCTTCTTCAGCATCCAAAGTAACAACATTGTCCAAAAGTTGTGCCAAGGCTGGGGTTGTTTTAATAATTTGAGCCTTTTGACTAACAACTTGGTCAAAGTCAACTTCTACATATTTTATCCTACTCCGGTCATCTTTGCCAAGTTTCTTACTACCGTTTTAATTTTAACTTTTAACAACTTGTACTTCGCATAGGTTAAAGTATCTAGTGTCATATCCTGCACCCAAAGATATAATTTGTCTCTTGTCTGATAACAAGTCCATATTTATGAATTGCCAAATCAAGGAATCCAATCCCTTGCTTCGAACATAGGTTCCTTTTCACCCCCCCCCCCATCAACCACATCCCTTACATATCGATGAACCTACCTCGGGTTACCACTGGATCATGACTTGTTCTGTGGCCATGGCTACGACCAAAAAACTCGACAAAGGGATCTTTGATGTATCCCACCTTGGTTGCTGCTCTAAGTAATTAAGAAAGGAGATTCAATCAAAAAGTACATTTTGGTACTGGTTGCTTCATCATTCGTACGGCGAAGGGTTATTGAAGAAGAGGAAGATGTCATTTATGGTTGGGTCAGTGTTAAAAAAAAAGCAAGAATAAATAAAACGCGCGTCTCTGAATTCTATTAATGTAAGTCCCTCACACACTACAGTACATCATGTCTTCATCATTGCTTCCATGAACCATCGCATCGAAGGTGGATCATCAGTAGAGGCACCGTCCTTCTTACCGTTAGCAGCGGTAGTGCTGGTGGTTGTTTCTGTGGAAGCCTCGGTACTGTTCTTTGAACCTACAATTCCTGCGCCTCCATTGCTAGAGTGATCAATGACGCTGGTGCCTCCACGAAGTGCTTGGAGCAGGGTAGAGGAGCTGGCAGAGTCGGTAACCTGAGAGGGCGTCTTACCAATAGCTGATCCAAAGCTGGCAAAGGGAGCTGAATTCGGCGGATTTCCAATATTACTGGTATTACTACTACGAGGATTACTGTATTCCCCAAAGAGTGGGCGATTATTCGAAAAGGAAGAATTATTAGTCAAATCATGCGCTTTCCCTACTCCTCCTGTGGAAAACGAACTCAACATGTTGTGACGGAGACCAGGATTGGGGTTTTCAGTGGATGCCGAGAACGGACCACTGATGCTGATGGATTGCGAGCGAGAAGTGAAGATGTTTTCCATGGACTGCGTAGCTCCAGCTGAGAAAGGTCCGCTAACACTCGCAGATCGCGGTGGAAAGTCCGTAATGACCTTGAGCTGAGAGGGCGATTGTTGTTGCGTCGATTGCTGCTGGGTGGAAAACTGGTTAGAGTTATTGGGGTTTTGTCGCACTCCCAAGGGATTTTTAGAATAGCTCAATCGAATGCCTCCTTTGACAGAATTACTCAATACACTTCCGTATAATTCATTCAGGGCTTTGGTAGCACAGTAAATATCTTCAAACTCGACAAAACACATAGGGCCAGTTCCGGGCTTTGGTTTAAAGCAGAGACGTTTGTAACCACGAGCGCGCGAAAACAATCTTCTCAATTCTTCTTCCTGTGCGTTGGGTGGGAGATTTCCTACATAGAGTGTATTGCAGGGGGGATTTTGATCGGCTGGAATGGTGTTTCTCGCCAAAAGTGGCGGGGCTGGCATTGAACTGCCTCCGTTTTGTAAAGGCTGTGCGGAGTTGGAAGTAGCGTTTTGAGAAGAAAAGGAAGAAGTGTTGATGGTAAGCGACTGTCCTCCGTTCACAACCGCTTCGGACATGCTTCGATGTTGTGGCTTAAAAGCTAAAAAGTTTCTATCTACACCACTCATCGATGCCGGTGGAATCGAACCTGAGCGTGCCAAGTTAGCACTTTGCGAGGTTTGCTGATGCAGCTGAGGCTGTTGAGGCGAATGCTGTTGCTGTCCAGAGTTCTGAAGATAACCACCAGTGTTGGAAGAGCTGCTGAAATTGTTGTTGGCATCCGTAATACTTCTCGCAACAACACTAACAGGATTAGCTGAGCTAGGTGAAGCAGGTCCAATCGATTGGTGCGGCTGCATGGCACGTACTGACATGGGCAGTTCGGAAATACTATAACTGCGTACGGTTTCTACAGGAGACTTGTAATTCTCAAAGTCAAATGAAGCAAAATTTCCTGTAGCACTACCAGGTCTCGCTCCTGACACTGGGGAAGTATATCCTTGATGGGGTTGATTTTGTACATTCAGGGTTTCCTTGCTTTCTACGGCAACCAAGGAGTTGCTGGTGCTAATTGCAAAACTGTTGGAATTTGCGGGCCAAGGAGTAGATTCGGTAGGAGAAACGGGGAAACTTGGAGTTAGACCGGGTGGTGCAGAAGGGAGTCCTCCTCCCAGAGAATACCCACCTCCAGAGGATGAAGTAATGCCCGTTCCCAATGGTAAATTGTTGAAATTGCTGTTGGGAGCAAGATCGGCGTTAATGTTGTTGTTGCTGCTGCTGCTGTTTGAGAGACCTCGTTTTGTATGAAGATTTTTTTTTGCCATTTCAGCTTTTAAAACACAACCTTTTTCCGCATCGACTTTACGTCCGCTCAACACTTCTAGGGCTTCTGAGGCATCT
This sequence comes from Zoophagus insidians, assembly GCA_004114325.1. Lineage (NCBI taxonomy): Eukaryota > Fungi > Zoopagomycota > Zoopagomycetes > Zoopagales > Zoopagaceae > Zoophagus > Zoophagus insidians. The sequence goes on from QZWR01000118.1 coordinate 25,208, forward strand.
TGTTTACTTTTAAACTTTGCAAAGCCAATCTACAAAAGTCAGCTTTATTAAAAGTAAAACTTACAATTTGTTTACGGGCATTACTCCCCAAAGAGAAAGGCTGAAGGGAAGAAGTACTGGCAGCTGTAGGAGAAGCAGGAGGTGCTTCAGAGTCGCTTCCTGATCCCAGGGGATTCTCCAATGCTGAGGGAGGCTGCAATAAACTTGGGAGATTTCCAAGAGGAGAGGCATTTTCCTCAGAAACTGGAAGCTGACTAGGACTTTTATCTTCTAACCCTTGATTTGACGCTTGCTGTAAAGACGATGGACGCTTTAGGGTTGCTGCTTCAAAGCCGCGACAAAAAGTAAACATGTTTTGAAATTCGCGTTCCTGGAAATCCTCAGGGAAGCCAACCACGAAAATGGTAGTTATCTCATCCGCAGAAGGAGGTTGTAGACCAGGAAGGGAATGAGGCAACATTGGCTGACTTAGTCTACAGGAAATAGAAGAATGCGGTTTAGGATGCCTAAGTGGTGATTAATGCGCACGCTGAGCAAGCGACAGAAGAGAGAGCGAAAGAGAGAGAAAGAGAAGTCGGAAACAAAAAGTGAAAAAACGCAGAAATTACACACGAAAAACTGACCAAACGAATTTTGATGACGTCGTATTGTCACGCTTTACTACACTCTCTCAATTACTCACCTCCTAAGCTTGTTTTTATGTGCGTGACTTCAAAGATTTGTTGCAAGTTGTACCGCTTCAATGAGTAGTAATCTTCCAAGACACACATCCCACAGACATTCTTGTTTCCTCTGTTATTACCATGGAGTATTAGTAGTAGGGAATACCTTGATAATGTCGACCACAATCACTCGGTCTGGATTAGTCAGATTCACTTGATGTTTGGGATTCATAATGGCTGCCAGTTCTTGAATTAGCTCAGTTCTCTTCAAGACAGTGTGGTTGCTAATCCTTGGAACAATTGAATACTATTCATCAATTAAACCATGGCGACTAAAAATACGGTTTCATCGTTAGAAAAGGCTTCAGTAAACAGCTGTTTGGCACTTTTCTTGATGTCATCCATGTTGGCATTACAAATCAATGAAAATGGAATAATTCTACTACAATATCTGCCTTTTTTTATAGATGATAAATCCATAGAAATTACCGAGTTCTTTTAAATCCATTCTTTTGTAAATCTGTCAAAACTTTATGGGCAAATGCCGATAAATCCAGGTTTGGTAGTTGGCATCGAATAAATACCACTATGCTACCTTATCTTAACAATTATAACCCCCAAAAAATTTACTGCATTCTATCCCTAGTGGTATGGCCCAGAATAACTTGACTTGTTGTTTAAAGCTCTTCAACTCTTCTTCAATACTCTCTTCTATAGACTTTTCCTCTTTCTCTTCCTCTTCCTCTTCAGGGGAATCTTCCATCTTTTGATAGTACTACACCAAAAATCAGAACTTTTTGTTGAAAAAAAAGTTACTTCAGTCAATAATGTAACAACTTCTTTACCAGTACTATTTTCTCTAGAACGATCACAGGTAACCAGAAAACCTCGCATTCCTGGTTGTATGGCAAATTGTTTGGCATATCTTTTGTGTGGATTCCTTTTCTCCTATGTTGAGGCTGTACACGGGTGCAAGATTTACTTTAATTGTTGAGTATTTTCATTGTCTGATGAATGAGAGTTTTTCATATCACAAACACAGGTCAGAAACACACACTGCAGAAAAAAAGAGTGAGATTGACTTTCTCCTAAAAACGCAATGTTTTTATACAACCTGAGACTCGAAGCTCCTACTGCTATCGTTCAAGCAGTTATTGGTAGTTTTATGGGCTCAAGACAACAGCAAGAAATTGTTGTTAGCAGAGGAGATCAGATAGAGATGTACCAAACCACTGAAAAACTTAATTCCATCCTGGTACAACAAGTATTCGGCGTCATTCGTGCCTTGTTACCCTTCAGACTTACTGGAGGAAATAAAGGTTCTTTCCCGCTTTTCCCTATGTCTGAGCTTAAGCTTGGCTTGGCTTGGGGTGATAGATTACCTGGTTATTTGTTCGGATTCTGGGAAAATCGTTTTTCTTGAATATAACGCGGAGAATAATAAATTTGAACAAGTGCACATGGAAACCTTTGGAAAGACTGGTTGTAGGCGAGTTGTACCTGGACAATTTTTAGCTGGGGATCCTAGAGGAAGAGCTGTAATAACTGGCAAGTTTTTCAAATTCTGCCTGCTCTAACTATCGTTATTTAGCTGCTATTGAAAAACAGAAATTTGTCTATGTTCTAAACAGAGATTCATCCTCACAGCTAACCATATCCTCACCCCTTGAAGCTCACAAATCCCATACGATCTTGTATCATGTAGTAGGTGTAGATGTGGGATTTGAGAATCCCGTATTTGCTTGTTTGGAGATGGAATATCCTGACCTTGAAGCAGAAAATCCAGAAATACCTGAAAAAGTACCAATCTTTGATTATTTTCTAGTTGTTAATTGAGATGAGCTCAGTTGTTAACATATTATGAATTGGACCTGGGATTAAATCACGTAGTCAGGAAGTGGAACACGCCAGTAGATATGCAATCGAACCTACTGATTCCCTTGGCTGGAGGAGCGGATGGTCCATCTGGCGTGTTGGTTTGCTCTGAAAATTTTATCACATATAAACACCAAGGTGCTACAGACCATCGCATTCCAATCCCTCGACGTCAGAATCCATTAGAAGACCCAAATCGTGGTCTTTATATAAATACTGCCATAGTGCACAAAATGAAGGTAAGCTCCAGGTAACTGTTCGAACCCTTTTAGGCCATGTTCTTTGTACTGGCTCAGAGTGAGGAAGGTGACTTGTACAAGATCTCCGTGGAACATGAACAAGGTCAGCTAAAATGCATAAAAATCAAGTATTTTGACACGGTTCCTGTTGCTACTTCTCTTTGTGTCTTGAAAGCAGGATATCTCTTTGTGGCTTCAGAAATGTCTAATCAGTACGCTTCTCCTTTATCTCGCTTAATAATTTCTTCTCAGCATGCTTTACCAATTTGTTGCTTTGGGAGATGATGATGATGAGTTGGAATGGAATAGCCTTACTCATGGCGAGGCTGAAAGAGTTTACTTCAAACCAAGAGATTTGGTAAATCTTTCCTTGGAAGTGGAACAAGAAAGCTTGAGCCCAATGATTGATGCAAAAGTGCCCTCTTGAAGAAATATTTTCTCACTCGATTGCTGCTGTTATTGTTGTTGTTGTTATAGGTAATGAACATTATGGATGATGAAACCCCGCAAATATTTGCCTTGTGTGGAAAAGGCGCGAGATCTTCTTTCAAGATTTTGCGGCATGGAATAGAAATTCAAGAATTGGCTGTGTCTGAACTGCCAGGATATCCAAAAGCTGTTTGGACAACCAAAGCCAAAGAAAATGGTATTCCTTCCTTTCTAACTTGTCTCTCAATTTTCAAGATGATTATCATGCGTTTATTATTATTTCGTTTGTTAATGCAACGTTGGTACTTTCTATCGGAGAATCCGTTGAAGAAGTAACTGATACGGGAATTTTAACTGATGTAGCAACACTCTACATGCAACAATTGGGAGACACTGCCTTAGTTCAGGTAATTAAAGTGTGTCAAGGCTGATCCATTATTATGAGCCTAGATTTATCAACAAGGAATTCGCTTTATCAAGTCGCCAGAGCTAGTAAATGAATGGAAAAGTCCTGGAAATCGTAGCATCGTGCGAGCAGTAGCAAATTCGCGACAGGTTTATCTCATCAAAATCCTAAACTCTAAACTTCTCGCCAAAGGTTATCGCAGCTTTATCCGGTGGAGAATTAGTTTACTTTGAATTGGATCAACATACTGAAGAATTAAATGAATTTCCTGAACGACTTGGCCTTTCTTCCAATATCACTGCCTTGGGACTTGGAGCTATTCCTGCTGGGAGGTTAAGAAGTCGGTTTTTGGTAAGAACCCCATTGAAAGAAGTCAATTTTAATTATTACCTTGAAAAGGCTGTTGGATGTGATGATAATACAGTTAGAATTATATCCCTTGATACTGATAACTGTTTGCAATTATTAAGCACTCAGGTAAGCTTTTTTTACCGCGCTTAACCTTTAATATCTTAGGCAGTACAAGCACTTCCTACATCATTATGCGTGGTTGAAATGCATGATAGTGTCACTGATACGGATCACTCTACGTTATATCTACACATTGGCCTACAGAATGGAGTCATGTTACGCACAGTGATAGACGTGGTTACAGGACAACTTTACGATACAAGGGCTAGGTATGAAAAAATGTACAGTATAGTGATTCTCCCCTAGATATCTTGGAACAAAGCCAGTGAGGTTGAATCCGGTCACTGTTTTAAATGAGGCCGGAGTCATTGCCCTATCTACTAAGCCTTGGCTGAGTTATACACATCAATCCCGCACGCATGTGACTCCTTTAACCTATGATGCTTTGGAATCTGCTGCGGATTTCTCCTCTAAAGATGTAGCGGAAGGTATCGTAGCAGTATCAGGAAAAAAGATGAGGTAATCTTCTATGTAAGAAATAGCTTGCTAACATCATAATTATAGAATTTTTATGTTGCAAATAACTGGCAACGCCTTCAACAAAACTTCAATACCTCTCAAATATACGCCACGTCGTTTTGTTTTTCATGAACCCTCAAAGAGATTCGTAATAATAGAAACTGATCGAAATGTCCTTTCTACATTTGAACGTGATTGTGTAACCCAAAGACTGGTATTATCCTTTTCCCTTTCCCCTTTACTTGCATTTTAACAAGAAGAAATAGTTGGAAAATGACGAAATTGTTGATCAAGATGTATTGGATCTCCCACCTACGGTTTTTGGACATCCACGATCTGTAGAGGGATTATGGGCTTCTTGTATTCGCATTCTCGATCCCTTTACGGTAACCCTGCCTTTTGAGAAGAACCTTATTTTCAAGTAGGGAAATACAGATTTTATGATGGAGTTTACGGGAAATGAAGCAGCATTTAGGTAATTCTTCCATTACTGTGGTGTGACTTTGGTGTAACGGGAATAATGGTGAATAGTTTATGCTTTGCAACCTTTTATAATCGGCCAGAGGATCAATTTATAGTTGTTGGAACTGCCAAGGATTTACAGCTAGCACCAAGAAGATGCACTGAGGGTTATCTTCACGTTTACCGAATTGTGGATGGAGGCAAAAGTTTGGAGTTTTTTCACAAGGTTTTTATCTTTTCATCTGTCGTTGGTTTACTAAGGCCTGCTAATAGACGGAAACCAAGGATGTTCCTTATGCATTATTATCATTTCAAGGAAGATTATTGGCAGGAGTGGGTAATTCACTGAGGTTATACGAGATTGGAAGGAAAAAATTGTTGAGAAAATCCGAAAACAAAGTAACATTGTTAGCATCAATTTTGTTGATATCTGAGCCGGAGATAGAGCATACCTAATTTGATCGTTTCTTTACAAACACAAGGAGACCGAATATTAATTGGTGATGTGCAAGATTCCATACATTATGCCGTTTTCCAACCACATGATAACCGTATATTTGTCTTTGCTGATGATACCTGCGCAAGATGGGTAACAGCTTCTACCATGGTGGATTATGACACCGTGGCTGGGGGCGATAAATTCGGAAACATATTTGTTAATAGGCAATTCCTTCTTCAAGTTGAGCCTAACTTTGTTGGTGTTTAGACTTCCAAAGGATATAAGTGAAGAAGTAGATGAAGACCCAACTGGTACCAAGTTGACCTTTGAACGAGGATACTTGAACGGAGCACCTCACAAGGTTCTTTTCTAATTTGATCGGAAAGCAACGGTGATTAATTAAGAAAGTCTAGTTGGTTAATCTTTCTCACTTTTTCATTGGTGATATGGTCACATCAATTACGCGATGTCAACTAATAGCCGGTGGAAGAGATGTGCTACTCTACACAACCTTGATGGGAGCAGTTGGTATTTTGGCGCCGTTTTTGAGCAGAGAGGATGTGGAATTTTTTCAAACTTTGGAAATGCAAATGCGTACCGAGGTACCGCCCTTGTGTGGTCGGGATCATCTTGCTTATAGAAGCTTTTACATACCAGTCAAGGTAATAATAGTTCCAGTGAACCGTACCTAACCCCCTCCTAATAGAATGTGGTGGATGGAACGCTGTGTGAGCTTTACAATAATCTGCCAGGAGAAAAGAAGCGAGCAATTGCGGTGGATTTTGAACGTAGCGTGGCAGAAATGGTCAAGAAAATCGAAGAAATGCGCGTGTTGGTAGCGTTTTAAAAAAGTGTGTAAAACTCATTTATCCCATCATCCAACCCAACTGAATTTCAAATTCTCTTAAAGAACTTGCCAAGCGATGAGTGCTTTGTTCGTTAGCACGTTGTAAATCGCGATACCAATAAGTAATTTCCTCCTTGCCGTAAAGACGGCCACTCTGTCGGATATCCTCAGCTGACTCTTTAACCACCTGCAAATACGCTTCGTTCAGACTATCGTACAGTTGACCACGCTCTAAATTATGCCCTGGTTTTTCCCAAACAGGCAGTCGTGATAAGAAGTCGGCGCAAATTCTTAGAAACTCGACCCGGATTGATAAATGCTGCTGAATATTCATAAAATAATCCAAATACTCCAAAAATGTAATCTGCTCGCAAGTTCAAGAATAACCAGAAGAGAAAGGGGAAAGTACCTTGAACTCCATCAACATGGGTTTGACGCGGAGATAGGCATAGGCATCTCTAGGGGATCCCCCACGCGCATAGGGAAGGTTTTCCATCCAGCGTTTCTCTGCCGCCATCAAGGCTGCACGAGCAGTCTCTATGGTGGGTTTGGGCATGACCAAGCGAAAGATCTTGTCCAAATAGGGGTACCGCTCGGTAGCATCGGTGATTAAACCCACCAGTTGAGCCTTATCCATCGATTCCAACATGCGTTTAAGCGACACATTGACAGGATCCTCGATCTTTGACCTTTTGATGATTTTTTTCGTTTCTTCTTCGCTTTTTGCTAATCGATCCCTTTCCGCATTAGTCGCGTCTGTCATGGGTTCATCATCGACCGCATTCCATAGCCGTTTCCGGGAACGAAAATCATGAGGATGGATAAAATTGGGCAGAGAGGTATTTTGAGGACCCAAAGGGAAACATGGTGAATTGGACATCCTTTTTTTCTTTCTCTTAGTATCCCAAATGCAAAAAAAAAGTTATGGGGTCACATTTTTTTTGGAAGGTGTGTTTCAATTCTTTGACTTTTTTTAATAAGAAATCTCCATAAATTAAATAATTATTAATTTCAAAGCAGCATGGGAAGTTTATCTAAAAATAGATCGTCTATTATTAGATAAACTATTTTTAGAAGGATCATCTGCGGATAAATTCCTCTCTGCACCTTACCCACTGTACCACACTCACATCACCTCCACATCAAGCACAACAAACAACCTTTGTTCAAAGCCAGTTCATCCCTTTATTGCACAAACTTACAAGCATCTCTGTACTTGCATTTCATCATGTATTCTTCAAAATCTTCTCTTTTTATCGCTGCCGCTGCTCTCTTTGTTGCAGCCCAAGGAAATAGCTACAGCTATGACTCTTCAGCTTCCAACAATTATGGCACTGGCTCTGGTTCTAATAGTTATGGTTCTGATTCCAGCTCCAAAAGCTACGGTTCGGGCACTGGCTCCAATAGTTATGGCTCTGGTTCCAACAGCTACGGATCTGGATATACTACTCCATCCTATGGATCTAACTCCAACAGTTATGGCTCTGGTTCCAACGGTTATGGCTCTGGATATCACAAATCTTGGCATTCCTCTTGGCACGTAACTTACGGTTCAGGAGATAGCAACAAGGGATATGGTTCCAACTCCAACAATTATGGTTCTGGTTCCAACAGTTATGGCTCTGGCTCCAACAGTTATGGCTCTAGTACACCATCATATGGATCTAGCTCAAGCAGCTATAGCTCCAGTACACCGTCGTACGGATCTAGCTCCAGCAGCTATGGTACCAAGAACTACAGACGTGGAGGAGCAGGAATCGGTGAAGCTTGGTCCGCCACAAAGGATGATAGTAGCAGCTATGGCAACAGCTACGGTGGCTATGGATGCAGTAATGGGGCCAGTTACTGCAGCGGCTATGGTTTCCAGACGTGCGATAATGGCAAATGGGTATACCGTTCATGCGGCTATGGCACCAAATGCAGTAGCAACGGATATGGCGGTGTCTTTTGCGACTATAAACGATACTACTAAAAAATGGTAGAAGTAGTTGTGATAAATAATAAATAAATAAACAAATAATTGCTAACAAAGAAATGCCTGTTCATCCAAAGTATCCAACTCTTCGTCGATACTGAACGCCTTGTAAACTTCCTTCTTCTCCATGTTCATCTTTTCACTACACCAACTAACTACTTCGTAGATGTTTTCTACCACACACACACACTTGTCTCAGATGCTACCATCAAAAACAAACCTGTCCATTCGTTGGCCTCTGCAACTGCTTCCTTTGTCTGTCGTTCTGTGTTGTGGTGGTTTAGAAGGGAATAGTGAAATAGAAAATACGTTTATCCTGAAGAACCAGGGGATCCTGATCTGCAAATTTGCTCAACTGCTCAGTGAGAGTTTTGTTGAGTATTTCTGCGTCTCTTAACAAGTCCAGCTTTCTTTGCCTTTCTTCCTAATTCCCTCACATTGCAACTTTTTACAGTTTTCCACGGAATAATATACGCTATCAATGCATGATTGTTTAGTAATGCTGATTTGTTCATTCAACTCGAGCAGTTTAACCTTCAAGTCCTCCTTTTGTTGCTCTAATTCCTCGCATTGACCTTTTCTCTAACAGTTTAGCAGCACTGAACATGAGAATTAGATACAGAAATGGCGGCATCATTCGGAAAGGACCAAAAGTAGTTGGATGAGCCAATTTTTTCCGTCTTTACCAATCCATCATCGATCAAGCACTGTAATACTTCCTTGACCGATTGTTGAACTTTTCCCCGTTACTTAATCAACTAGGCTAAAAAGAAAGAACAAACCAATTCCCTTGACTTTAGGTGCGACCTTTTCCAATTCCTTCAACTGGTAAACATCAACCTATCCATTCTGATAAGGAAGTGAGCGGAAGGAGGGGAAATAACCGATTCGTGAAATAAATCCAGCAATCTCTTTCTCTTTTCTTCAGCAGAAACTCCCTTCTTTGACTACTTGCATATAGTGACTATGGGAATGAATGACTCATACCATTCTTACAGTTAAGGTGAAAATCACACGTGACCAACAAAAATCCCAAGTCACCTTTTCTTTCTTCGCCCTGTCTTTTTTCGCAGCCACACACTCATACAATTCTTACCAGCTCAACTATGAACATGTTGTTAAGACTAAGTGTTTTCTTCTGTTGCCTTTCCGTCATCCCTGCGATTCCTTCACCCATGCCAAAAACTGGGAAAGGTAGTAGTCCTTCCGCATCTAAATTCGGAGGAACTCACAGGGATTAAATTTTATAATGCTGAGCAGTTCAAACCGTGGTGTTTCCAATAAAAAACCTCACATGATCAAAAAATAATGGCTTATTATCAAACACTACCAACTGAATTCCAACCTATTACTGGGACAGGAAATAAGTAACTCCTTTTCACTCAAGAATGCAGGGCTAAGAGTGTAAAGTGTACCCAAGGATTTACAAACACTGGTACTGCAGGCTACAGGGGCAGGAACGGCGGATAGGATAAACTTTGATAGCAAAACCGTAATTGTGCTAGACCCTCAAAGCCAGAAGAAGGCTGAAGTACCAATGGCAAAGGAGAAGAGTGGACTAAACGCAAAACAAAAACGGTTATTGGGGATTCATAGTGTTCCAAAAAGAGCTTCGTAAGTCTGCCCATTTTGATGCAATTGACTCACCAAGAGAAAATAAGATATGAACAGTTTAAACAGCTAAACCAACTATGGAAAAGTTACATGCAAGACATTGGAATGCACGCTCTTGGTGATAATGTTGCAGAGAAATTACTAAAAGCAGATTTGCATGGCTGTGAGCTTACAGGTTTTTACCAAGTGTACTGCTATTATTAACTTGGTCAAATAGTGGTCAAATCCAAATGTCCAAATTATGTCTTTGCAACTGGCATTGTTATTCAAGAGACCAAGAATGTGTTTCGAATGGTTACGCAGAGAAATGTGACACTTAGTAGGTTTTTCTTTGATTTTAAGAGCCAACACAGATGAATAGCAATTCCCAAGCTTAATTCTGTTTTTAGCATGAATATCAACGGAAGAGAATATCATATCTACGGTGATCGATACAGGACCAGGCCAAGTGATCGAGCAAGTAAAAAGTTCAAACCAAAGCATACGACTGAATTATAACTTTAATAAATTTGCACGTCTTCAATAATTATTGCAATTTAATTATAATTGAAAATATTTGTGTGTGTGTCTGCAGGAACGCGTGTTTAAATTGGTTTTGTCGGAACTTACTAGGACAGTGTTGTTGATGGCGCAGGTAAAACTCACAACAAAGAATGAGCACGTGAATTTTTGGTTCAGACGCGAAATAGGATTAATATGCAAGAATACACTGCTAATTCAGTATCAAAACACTCTGACTTCACACCAGAGATTCTTGATTCAATCTCAACGGCCAGCCAGTTGTTTTACCCTAATTCTAAGGGATATTTCGATGACATCTGGGAACCACTGATCGACCTGAACGTTAAATTGCGTCGGTATAGATTTTTAAAGGACATGATACTCGCGTTAAAATTTAAACCTAACATACAACTTCTTGCAATTTTGGAAGAAATTAGCTCACTTAGGCAAGAAATATCCAAGCATAAGTTGGAGCTTCCAAATATGCTAGAAATCTCTGTTCTACCGAAATTATTACCTACTCAGAACAAGTTACAATTAGTCGAAGAACAAATTCAGGAAAATGAAGATAAATCACAAGAATTAGAATTATTGCTTGTAGCAACGAAAGTTGATTTAGAGTCTTTGAAGCAATTATTGTCAAGACTTAAGTATGATAGCAATTGCTGGATGTTAAAAGCAAAAGAAAATTCAATCAGAGCTATTCTTTGTTCAATGGATCGTATAAAAAATGTTCAAAGTGGATTAGTACTTGAAAAAAGGAGGTTACTGAATGATCTGGAATCTCTGGAAATAGTTTGGAAAAGTAATAACAATATATTGGTTGGGAGAAGAAAGAGATTGGAGGGGAAATTGGCTGAAAAGTTACAACAATTGGAGGTTGAAAGGAAATATCTGAAGGAAAAAAAACGAGTAAAACAACTGGAGGAGAAGGCTTTTAGTATTCAGAACGACATTTTTGAGAAGGCTCAGACTTTTAAGAATACTTTATTTTTTGTTGCTCGTAAGTTTTGTTTTAATATGCTTAATATCAAACAATCGCGATAGTTGAAAGTGAAGATAAAGTTTGGAAATCATTTAAACTCATCAAAGATTATGCACTCACCCTTAATTCGGAAGAGTTTATGGAAAATTTAGTAAATCCTAACGAAGTAACAAAGTTGCCTAACCTCATTGAAAGTTTCCGGCAAACCAAGTTCCGGCAAGATCATAATGGGTTTATTCAATTCCAGGGACGCCAAGCAATGAAATTTTTTTGTAAGATATATGATGAAAAGCCCACCCAATTTCCTATCATGCTTTATGGAACTAAAGGATCTGGAAAGTCACACATGTTGTTGGCACTGGCTTCTTATATTTTGGTCACTGGACAAAACGCTATTTATTTTAGTGATGCGAAATATATGATGAACGTTAAAGCTTGGGGAGAAAAGTTCCTTTTACTGTTGGTTAATGAAGGATGTTCAGAATTGATGGTTAAACTTTTGTCGATGGACATAGTTAATACACCATCTGATCAAGTGCTAATGGTTTTTGCAGAAAGTTTTTCTTCCAACCTAATTATTGATCAGCTTGATGAATTAAAGAATACGAATATACGAACTGAATTCTCAAAACATAAAGAGATCATCCTTGAATACATTACCCATAAGTGGTCGTTGGCTATTCTGTCGACTTCTGGTGACGATTATATGATGATGGATAGGTTTAAACCTAAACTTGCACCTTCATTGAATTACTTTTGTATCTCTAGTGGTTTTTCCGAGGAAGAGTATCGATGTTGGAAGTTCAACAATTTTGGTTTTTTGCCTGAGATGACGTTTTTACAAGAATCATTGTTGAAGTTTGCAACCGGACTTGTTCCATTATATTTAGATCCGTTTCTATGGCTAGAAGGAAACACGTTTGTTGACAGATATAGTGCGTTGGAACAACGTTTATCCCTAGAAGTTGGTAATACTATTGATTCTTATTATAATGGAGTTGATTATTATTTAAACGCTGTTGAAGGATGCATCAAGCAAACTGCTGTGACCAACTTAGCTGTTAAAGTGGATGGTAGCTATTCTGATACTTCTAAAGAAAAAGATTCCTGCTGTTTTGAATTAGTGGAAAACAGATTTGACGTCAAAATTCGTCAGACTTCCCAGAAACCAGTGATAGACTCTTTTAGTTTTTTTCGGTATTTAATTGAAAGGTCAGAACATTTAAATGCTGCCTTTTTAATCCAAGACATTGGAATTGAAGAAGTTTCTAAGGGTTTTAGTTTAAACAACATTTTTATCAAGCCTAAAACTATTGGTTTTATGAATATGAACTATGGCGTGAAATCAACTGATGAGGAAGAAGTAAAATATTATCGAGGAGGATTTATTCATCCTGGGATTGATTGTTTATTCCTTTTTGATAATGGTGAAACAGTATGCGGGATTAAATTTACCATCAACAAGAAGGAAAAAAACTTGGTACCACTATTCATCGCTGGCTTGAAGAAGAACCCTTTGTTCACCAAGATTCAACAATTTCATTTTGTATGGTGGGTTGATTCTGCCGCTACCATGATGGAACTATCAAATTATTATGAATACAACAAGTTTATCTTTCGGCAAATAATCGTAAATATTCATTTTAGATTGTTTAGTAATAAGTTCCAAAATATTCTGGACATGGATCCAGAGTTTGTACTCAAGGTCAATTCTGTCAGTACTCAGCTCTTTAATGATTGTTATCCTGACTTTGCTGAATCCGGAGTAAAGAGTATGATTAGGAAGAGCGATAACGAGATAGGTGTACACATTGAACACGATATAAAAAGAAGAGTGATCCAGTAAAATAAAATATAGGGATGATTGCAAAAATGTCCTTTTAACTAACTATCAAATAATTAGAGAATTGTTCCCGCATTAAAATAAAATTTATTAATATTAAAGTTGAAAGTTGCGCTTATTATGACCTGTCCCTTTACACTGGGAGCATTTTATTCTGCGGACTGGAGCAGAATCAAGCTCTTGAGTTGCAGGCTGAGATTCAATT
>QZWR01000119.1:0-38245 GCA_004114325.1 Zoophagus insidians
TTGGTTCGATTCTGGCTGTGTAATGAGCGTACATTTTGGACGCTCATTACATAAGGGAGTAATTAACAACAGCACAGAGAAAGAGGGGGGAATAAAGTGTGGGAACAAAGAGTGTATGCGTTGGTAGATTGAGAACTGATTATTTTTTATTTTAACTCTAACCTAAATCACGGCATTTATGTTCCCCTGAATATATGCCAAGAATATTCTCCTAAGAACATATTCATTCCAACAACCTTATGAAAAAGCTATTGTTCAGAGACTCCGAGATCAGGAGAAATGAAAGGTTTACGAGGGTAAAATTTACACCATTATATAACTCATATTTAGAATCTTATAATAATATTCAAAATCTTGGTGAAACCAATGAAAAATTATTGGAAAAACTAAAAAACGTCAACTATAATCCGATAAACTTACCTTTTCTGGATGATCCCATTCATGCACCACTCGAATTCAAGCTAATAGATGGCAGAGTAAGGTTCAGTCCACGTCAAAAACTCCACGACCTTGTAAATGTACTGGAGACAGATCTTTGTTTTGATAACAGGCGAGGATTTATGCTTTATGGGGTTAAAGGAGCGGGGAAATCACATATCCTACACGCAGTCGCCTGTTATTATATTAAGCGAAATGATCATGTAGTATATTTTAGTAATGCTTACAGGGCATGCAATCCCATGAATTGGATATCAAAATTGAAGAATTTGATATATTTGGAAAGTCTAAGACCTAATCCTGATATGGGGTTTATAATAGGGTTGGACAACGCGTTGGATAAGCTTTCCAAGATTTCCATAACAGAATTCTTTTTGCTCATTGGTAACAATGGAGCTGGTCAAAGGCTTAAAATTTTTATTGATCATGTGGACTCTCTTCCTGATTCTAATATACAGCCAAAAAATACTTTTTTGGAGAAAACATTGTCAAAACAACAATTGGAGTATTATCTTGCGCAATCAAAAGCTGTGTTTATCCTCTGTGCTACGGCGAACAGTGTTAATTCGTATCCCTATTACGGGAATGGGATAGTTTATATTCCGATGCTTTCTGGTTTTAATTCAGTTGAATATGATAAGTGGTTTGGTAGATCAATTAAAAGTCTACGAGCTGAAGGAAAATCCAAATGTATTGTCGATATGTTCATTGAATCCAAGGACAGGATTGAATTTATAACTGGGGCTAATCCGCTCTATTTAAACAAGTATTTGATGGCTATTAAACCTACTTATGAAGAAACATTGAAGAATTTGCTGAACGATAGAGAAATCAACACTCTGAAGCAAGAAATGGCGGATTTCTGTACTGAAATTTCCGAGATCGTTGTAAAAGAGGAAGATAAGAAGGCATTAAAGAGATATATTCTGAGATGTGTTCGAAATGAACCTATTTATGATTCAGATGCACTTCCGTTTGTCTTTCTTAGATACTTTTACGTCCTTGGGGAGTGGAAGGATAATGAGAGGTTGAATAATCGAGAAGGATGTTGGAGCAGTGCATTGGCAGCTCATTATTTATCTAAAATCATGAGTTTGGATAAGGATATCAATTGGACTTTGGAAGGCGAATACGAGCGACAGGAAAAGTTAAAGAAGGAACTTGCTAAAGCTTTGGAAAAACATGGGATTAATCAAATCAAGGACAAGGGGATTTCTGCTTGTGAATTAACCAATGGAGGAGTTTTTAAAATATACGACGAATGTTATATGGCACAGATTGAATTAGTTGACAATGGCCCAAGTGTGCTATATTTCAAGCCCATACTTCAAGTACCAGAAGTTATGGATGGATTAATTTTGACCAATGACAAGATTATTGGTATCAAATATACCATTAGTCCAAACCCAGAAAATCCATATCAAACGTTTGCTAGAAGTTTGAAGCAAATACCTTTTTTCAAGACGAACAAACAAAAATATCGTATATGCTTTTGTTGGATGATTACTTCCAATTGTACTGGATCGATATTCAATTCATGTGAAATGACCTTTGAAGACGTTACTATTGATGTAAGAGCCGAGAGATTTGGACAAGAGGTGGAAGAGATGCGTCAACAAGCGAACAAGAAGAATGAAAGGGAGATTGCTATGTGTGTTGCAAATATGACCCTTACGCTTAAGCCAGGGCCAAAAAGGAAAAACTTGTTCAATGAGTGTGGTTTGGTTAAAAGAGCGAGGCATTAAAGGAACCATAAGATCAGTTTCCCCAAGGTAAATGTCGACTTTTTAAGAAAGAAAAGTTGAACGCAAATAAAGTACTGGGGATAACCGTTGAAACAAAGCAATTTATTATTGTTTGATCAACCAATTCGCTTGCATTACCTTTGAGCAGGACTTGCAAACCATACAAAGGTGGGCTGTGTCACCTTTATGCAAAAAAGGAGTGCAGAAATAAATTTTCTTAATATATCATTTACTCCCTCAAAACACACATTACGACCAAACGAAACAACAAACAAAATGATAGATTATATGAAAGCATTTTCAAGACAAATGAGCGTTGGAGAGATTAGCGGAAGTTTAGGAGATCTTGGTACCTTGCTGCCATTACTACTTTCCCTTTCCATAACTGGGCAAGTTTCACTTACTTCATCGCTGGTGTTTGGTGGACTTTTTAACATTATTACTGGAGTTCTGTTTAATATTCCTGTATGTGTTCAACCAATGAAAGCAATTACCTCTGTTGCTTTAGCTCAGCAACTAACTAAGGGAGAGGTAACCGCTGCGGGCTTATCCGTGGGAGCAATCTTGCTCTTCCTTGGACTTACCGGCTTGGTGAAAGTGGTAGGCGCGTATACCCCAGATGCAGTAGTAAGGGGCATTCAATTAGGCACAGGATTCTTGCTGTGTACTACTGCGGCGACATCTATAAAAGAACTCGCCTTTTTTGGACCAAAATGGCAATGGTGGGATAATTATGAATTGTTGATAGTGATGTTATTGTTGGTATACGCATCCATGCATCATCCCAAGAGGGGAACGGCATTAATAATGGCTTTATTTGGGTTTTTATTGGCTTTGATTAATGCAGTTTTTATCAAAGGAACAAGGATTCAATTTGGCCCATCCTTTGTGATTACCGTGCCAACAGAGAAAGAATGGGTGAGGGGATTTCTTAAAGCAGGACTTGGGCAAGTCCCTTTGACTGTTTTGAATTCGGTGGTGGCGGTTTGTGCCTTGGCAAAGGATTTATATCCAAATGATGCTGTTGTGATTGAATCAGCGCCACTGGTACCAAATAAAAAGAAGAAGGGATTGATTGAAATGTCTGAAATTCACATGGCAGTGATGATTGGAATAATGAACGGTGTAGGATGCTGGTTTGGAAGTATTCCTTATTGTCATGGCTCGGGTGGATTGGCAGGACAACATTGATTTGGCGCCCGAACTGGATTAAGCGTGGTGCTTTTAGGATTAGGAAAGATGGTGGTGGGATTGGTTGGTGGAGCAGGATTGACGGTCTTGTTGAATTGGTGGCCAAAGTCAGTCCTAGCAGTAATGCTCTTCGTAAGTGGAGTGGAATTGGCAACAGCGGCAGGAAAGGTCAAACCAATGCAAGTTAATAGTGATGAAGATACTACGGCTGCACAAAAAGATGCATGGACGGTGTGCATGGTAACAGCAGGGGCCCTGGTAGGAACGAAAGATACAACTAGTGGGTTTTTGATAGGAGTGTTGGTGTACATTTTGCTAAGGACCGATGCAAAATACCGAAGCTCTCTTTAGCGCGCGTTTTAAAACAAAAAGTTTTTATTTATAGAATCAGTTTTCAGGGGTTATAGCTCTGAATGTAGGGGTACTTTTTGGTAAGGACCACCAACAGCAAGGCCAATGTTACAACCATCGGAAGTTCCTGGTGGATTTCCCCACCATTCTGGCGGTTTCACATCACTGCTGGTCAAGAGAAGGTAAACAAGGATTACGCAAAACTGCGTGCCCGAGTCCAACGCCGCGCTGAGGATATAATTATACCTCCGCCACCAAGAATGTTGGTAACGATAGAGGTAGAATTGAAAGAAGAAGCTTACAATAAGGACGGAAAGGATGAAGTTTGCCGGGTTGCTGGGAAGAGAAGAAGCGCCTAAAGCAATAATTGGAATATTGACAAATTCCCATTTTTGTTTAGGGAACCGTCGATGTAGCAGGTAAAAGGGAATAGGGAGTAAAGCGCCAAGGAGAAATCCCCAATAAAGCGGAGAATATGGCGAATCGGAACCAAACATTCTAGCTGGCCCTATAGCGCCCCAAATTATAGAAGCTGAATAGAAGACTTTAGCGTTGCGAGGTTCTTCATGCAACAATTGATCACTTCCTCGGAGTGCCTCCATTCTTCTATCCAAGATGAACTGCATGGTAACATAATTAGCCAACGCCCCTACAATGGTTCCATATAACTGAACCACAAAAAGTTTCCGAGGTGGTATTTTCATATAATGGCCCAACTTCATATCTGCCACAAGCATTAAGCATTGAGACATGGTCATATAGCCGTAAGTCTTGAATGTCGCATTACTTAGCGGATGGCCAGGGTTAATGTAACCAAATATCAACTCTGTCAGGACATTTAGACCAACTTGATTATTGCTGATTGCTTGGATAATACCGATGGGAAGGGTTAAGAAAGCAGAGATCGTAACTGCCAAAAGTAATCCCCACCATTGAAGATCCAGATATCGATCACAAATAAGAGTAGCCGTCATTAACATGGTCAAAAAGAGGATAATATACCAAGCTTGAGGCACTTGGGGATAATTTCGCATTAACTTGGTGTGAATATCATCATTTCTCAGCATTGATTGCCGAAAATGATTTATGATCGCGTGGCGATAGTACAAGAAGACATGCATAATTGTGGCTGTAATCATCAAAAAGTTGACTCCATAATTGAAGGCGAAATAAGGTGATATTCTTAGCGGGGAATAGGCTTCTAATTTGGCCTCATCCAATAAGGGAGTTTTTTCACGATCTTCAGTGAGAATCCTTTGAACATCGTAAATTTGTCCCTCCGTGTCATACTGAGAAGCTGAAATCAGATTCATGCTCCAAGCATCCCAAAGGTTGAACCAATAGAGCAAAGGTGCTACTAACCAAACCATTACAGCCGCCCCAAATAAATAATTCACTTGTGCCCACCAGGGGGAGTATAGAGGACCAAAGCTAGCCACTACGTTCCAATCTAAAGAAAGGCACCCCATACCAAATCCCTGCATTCCACTACCAAAAAGCTGTGCAACACCATTATTCGGAAATATCCAGCAAACAATGCTCAAAGAAGTAATTATTGGCATAAAGTAAGCGGGTAAGAGCTGATAAACAAATGCAGCAGCAAACATTATCAAAAAGAATCGGAATCTCTTCATGCCTGGTGCATTGGGCTCTCCCCTTCCATGTAAGGTATTGTATAAGGCAACCTGAACTAGATTTGAAGGCCATATCATAGAAGCCGGATCAACCAATATGCTTCTTAGCATTCCTGCAATACCATAGCCTAAACACTGAGAAGTGATCAAGAGAAGGATCGAGGGAACTGGGTGTAAAGGACGATTATAAAAAAGAGCGGTCGTAGCGAGGATGTCGATAGCATAGGCAATAGATCCACCAGCTGTGGTGGATATTCCAATCAATAAATGTTCCTTTACGTTAAACGGACCTGGATTTAGTGAAAATTTCATTCCAAAAAAGTTGAAATCTCTCCTTGGTAAAGCTTTCTCCATCAATCTCCCGAGGGGATAAGTGACTAGTTGAACAAAGAAGACAGAAAATATTAGAATATTCGGTCTAAAGTAGTAAATCTGAGATACTACTGCTCCTAGTATCGTAAAAAAGGTTGCCATTAACCAAAATCTAAATGTCAGACACGGCAGTGTGGGGTCATCGTAAGTACTAACGGTGGCTGCGACAATTTCGATGGGTGAATTTTCTTCAGAAAGGGTTGTTTCATTTCTCCCTGTTGCTGTGGCGCCAGTTGTCGGATCTGGAGCAGGAGAGTCGAAGAATTTGTCGTTGTACATGTACTCTGTTTGACCATCGTCTTCAGAACAGCCAGACTTCTCTGGCTCGGCCATTACCGACGCATCTGATGGCCTTTGGTCTCGTTGATATGGTGGCAACATACCTTGAGAATTGGAGGAAGCAGCATAGCTCTCATAAGCATCTAAATATCTGGCATACTCCGTTTCATAGCTAAAACCTGCTCCTCCTCCCGAAGTAGGCGGTGCTAAGAAAGTGGGAGAAACATTTCCTTGAGAAAAGCTTTTGTTAAAAAACTTCTTTCCGGTGGGTGTGGTGGCGGTAGGGCTGGAGGCACTGGGCGATCGAGGTTGTCGTTGATTATAAGGATTTTCGTCCATTTCGTTCCTTCTTTTCTTTAAAGAGTCGTTGGTATCGTTCGTACCCTTTTCCGCAAGGGTTTAGATCTAACCGAGTCGTAAAACGCAAAGGACTTTTTTGTGGGGTTTTTTTGAATCAGGTGTCGCGTGAAGTGAGGAGAAGAGGAGAGTGGAGCAATAAACCATTGCAGATTGTTATCTCCACCACAATTACCTTTCTCAACTTTCCACACCACACACTTGCGACGAAACTATGTTTGATTTGTGGGTTTCCAACATTCGGCCCCGTACTCTTGTCCTAATTCCTTGTAATCAAGATAACGACTTTGTTCTCTTGTTACAACATTTGGTGGATAATGATTCTGATCGTACCTTGGCTTGCTCGGTCAAACTGGTTCCTTTGAGCGAGTTTGACCAAACTGGCTATGTTCTGCTAACCAATCAACCAATTTATGGAGTAGTAGGCCTAGTAGAACAGGCCAACGAGGTATTCTTGGGAGTAATTCATGAGCGTCAAAGTCTTGGAGAGTTAATGCCAAACATTACTGTGTTCAAATGTCAAACCGTGTCTTTTTATTCTCTCACCACGGATCAGTACGATTTTATAACACCTCCGATACAAACCCAAAATTCCCCTTCTCTCGTTCCTGCTAACTTGACTCCTCCTCCTGTCAGTCCATGTCAATCTTTGGAAAAATATCTATCTACTGGTCGTTTCTACTGGTCCAATCATTGGGACTTGACACATAGCTTTGCTGGGGGAATAGAGCATGGAGTTTCTGTAGAAAAGAGCGATTTTAGGTTTCTATGGAATGAATTTTTAATTCAGGAACTTTTAGAATATCAAAATTCATCTCTTCCTTCAGAAGCTCGACAAAAACTATGGGACTCTGGTTTGTTGGTGCGATTGATACAGGGATATGTAGGAGTAGATGAGTATAATCCTCCTTCCGTGGAGAATGGTCGCTTTCGAATTGCAGTTATTTCTAGGTCCGGCATTAAACGTGCTGGGGCTCGCTTTTTGGTGCGAGGTATTGATGATGATGGCCATGTCGCCAATTATGCAGAAGTAATTTCCATTAATACATATAAAACTTAAAGAGGAAAAGTCAGAAACTATAGTGTGGACTCCAACGGTAACCTTTTCTTTTATTCAGTTACGAGGAAGTGTTCCAGGTAAAAATTTCCGTTTTTGCTCTTAATAATCAAGTTAAAAGCTTTCTGGGAACAAACTGGATTACAACTAACTTCGCATAGAATCACTATAACTCGTCCTCTGGCTGCTACTAGACCTGCGTTTTCAAGACATATTGAAGGAGAAATAAAGAGATATCATGGACTTCATGTGCTTAACCTGCTTTCTCAAAAAGGAGATGAATCCAGATTGGCTGAAACCTATAAAGAATTGGTAGCTTTGGAGAGAAGCGAAGGAACTGAAGTCGGCTGGACCGATTTGGATTTCCATAAAGAAATGGCTAGAGAAGATGGCTTAACTTGGATCAGAGAAATGTTAATGCGAGGCCAGATTGGAAAAATCTTGGAAGAATGGAGTATGTGGAGCGTTATTGGAGATGGAAGTATAGTTAATCGTCAAGGCGGAGTTATAAGAACGAATTGTCTCGATTGGTAAACACTTTTTCACATCATTTATTATTCTGTAGCCTAGATCGGTAGAACTTTTTTTCGCTCGTCAACGCTAAGTCCATTTGGTAGAACAAATGTAGTTCAAAGCATTATTTCACAAGCAGTTATACAGAATCTGATTTTTCCTCAACTTTCGAAACTTCTTTACCCGCTCTTCCCATATGCACTGCAAAGACATGCAACTCGGTGGGCAGAAAATGGTGATGCGCTTAGTATGATGTACGCGGGAACTAGTGCTATGAAGGGAAATTTAACCGTAGCATCTCCCTCCTCAGGTGGAGGTGGTTTGATGAGCATGTTGGGAGACTTGAGAACTGGTGTCCAGCGGGTCTTTCAGGGTGTGCTTAATGATGAGGTCAAACAAGAAACAGTTGATACACTTTTGGTATATGATTTTATTACTCGTGGAATGACTGACATAGCTTAGGGAAAAATGGTATACCAGAGATTTGTAATTATCCATGACCCTTTGAGAGAAAAAGTCAAGACTGAATTATTGAAAAAGTAACTTTCTTATCAAGCCTCTAGTGAGAACTGAGATTTAGTATTCAAAAATATGCACATAAAGAGGAACATAAAATCTTTGTGGGGACATTTAATGTTAATGCCCATCTTCCTACCTCTGAATCAGGATTGAATTTATGGTTGGGTGCAACTTCTGCGGAAAAACGACCATCACTTTACGTCATTGGCATTGAAGAAATTGTCCAACTCACTGCTTCTCAAGTACTCTTCCCCTTCGAGTGTGCGCTTATGTTTGCAGATTGTAGGAAATAATGATGTTGAAAATCGAGCTCTTTGGCAACGACATCTGCTCGGAATATTGAATGGAGGAACTGGAAGTGGAGGAGAATATGCGTTAGTGCGTAGTGGACAATTGGTTGGTACAGCTCTTATGGTCTTTGCCAGGACAGATCAACTTGACAATATACGGAATATTGAAGTTGCAGTTAAAAAGGTATTTCTATCTTAGCACTATAATAATAACGACAATGGTATATGGATATCATAGACAGGGTTAAGAGGAATGACTGGGAATAAAGGAGCTGTAGTAATGAGATTTGAGTGGTTTGATTCTAGTTTTTGCTTCGTAGCTGCTCATTTTGCTGCTGGTTATTTCACTCTTAAGTGCTAATGTTTATAATTAAAATTTAGGTCAAAATGCCGTAACTGAGCGAAATAATGATTATCGAGTGATTCAAGAAGAAGTAGTATTCTCTCGAGGTCGAAGAATAGACGATCATGAGTAAGTCTTGGAACATTTACTTATTTACCCTTTCTTACCACAAGAAACTTGATATGGCTGGGAGACTTGAACTATCGTTTGGACCTAGAATACCAAGATGCAGTTCAGGCGATACAAGATATGGACCTTGGATTTCTGGCCAAGCATGATCAACTTACACAGGAAATGTTGCAGGGCACGGTTTTTAGAGGCTACAGAGAAGGACAGCTTACCTTTCCACCCACGTATAAATACATCCTCGGAACCAATGAATACGAATGGAATGAAAAAATGAGGATCCCTTCATGGTGTGATCGGATTTTGTTTAATGGAAAAGATGTAGTTCCATATGCTTATTAAGGAGAGATTAACCCTGTTTTATAGTTATCCTTGTTGGGTTATGCTACGGTTGATTTACGCATTTCCGATCATCGTCCTGGTACTGCTCTAACTCTGCCTTAATAAGGAGACTAACTTGCTTTTCAAGTGTTTGCTTTATTTTCTACCCAAGTGCTGGTAATTGACCAGGCCAAGAAAGAAGCCCTTTTTGAACAATTGATGAAATCACAATCGCATGCACCAAGTCGTACCAAGGGAGTAAGTAGGACTGTTTCTTTGACACCTCGTGGAGTGGTACCTAAAAAAGCCTCAACGGTTTCAGCTGATGGAGGTGGCAGCACTGGGAAACCTCCCTTGCCTCCAAGGAAAAAACCACGTAAATCCCCCTTTTTTTCAGCCCTTTGATTAATCTCCGAGAATGTAGCACCAAGGCCAACTGGTCCTAAGCCAAGGTTAAATCCCTTGGAGTAGTAGTAAATACGAATATTAAATAAATTTTATTTTTTTAGTTTATTCAGGGCTTTTAATAATCTAACGCTTTTATTTGATTCTTTATTTATCATGGTTTTTGCTGAGGCTTCTTGATGATGATGATGATGATGATGGTGATAGCGGGGTATGGAGGAAAGGGCAGAAGTTATAGAATTCTCCAAACGTTCTGGGTCCATATTCACACGTTCTCCCATAAACCTGGACGCATTGTTAATTAAGATGAGAAAAGGGTTATACTTTTTAAGGCCAGGCAAGTTGGGAACTCCCCAGACAAAGCAAGTAGAGGCAGAATCCACCAAAGGGTTTTCAAAGGCACTTCTAACCCTTTCATTGGGAAAGTCTGAAGTCAGCCTAATTTTCTTTCTCAGTGAAGCTTTCTCTGGTGTATCATCTTCACCGTTGGTATACCATTGCTTAAACTCTTGTAGTGATTTCCAATTGGTCAAGATTTCTAATCCTAGGACAAGTCCCACGCCTTCCACACCAGGTGCGTAATCACAACCCCATAGCATGGCTAAATCGATCAAACGATCTTGATTTAATCCCCACTCTTCGGATAATCTCCAGGCTTCATACTCTATCTCTCCAACTATAACGCGTCTAGCGCCAAAGATAAAAACATCACCGTCTATACTGCTAACCGCTTGACAATGCCCTAGCCTTTCAAGCTCCACGCACTGGGCCTCGGCTTCACCAGGTGACACGATGAAGGGAATGCCAAAAAGTTCCAAAAGTTGCTTGATCTGAGAATTGGTAATGTCGTCTGGGGCAGCAGCATTACGTCTCACTTTTCGCTCCATCTCTTCCTCCATTTTTGTCTCAATTAATGACCCTTTCAACTCAGGTAATTGCACGGGTATTGAAGCCAATGGTTGTGGCATTGGAGTTGTTGACACCTGCTTTGGGATTGAATTGTCTATCATGGGTGGTAATATAATTGAATTAGGAAAAACTTCGGTTTCCTGCTCATCACCTTCATCCACTGAGGTAATCGGAGATAGTGACTTTGACTTTATAGGAATATCTTCATATAAAGCATCAACTGGTGGTAATTGGGTAGAAGCCTCAAATTCTAAGAAGTTTGCGTAATCCTGCTCCAAATCACCATCTTCGCTGGTATCATCTTCCTCCTCACTTACATCCTCATCTGCATTCTTAACTGCATATTCATGATCAAATACTTTTGCTTGGTAAACAGTGAAATCAGATTCGGGTAAAACATCTTCAAATTCATCATTATCATCATCATCATCATCACATTGGCCACTTACAGTAGTGGAAGTGGCAGAAAGAGTATATCCAAGTCCACTTCGCAAGTCAGTATTCTTTTGTAGAACATAATATCTTCCTGCTTCTTGAGCAATTGGTTTCTTTTCTTCACTTGAGCCAAGATGTAATTTCATAAGCGTATCTCTCTTCAAAACACCTTGGATCTGTCTAGCGCTGAATTCCAGAGCAGGTGCGGCTTCTAATCTCTTCACCTCTTCATGTGAAGTATGCCGAGACCTAAACTTGAGTTCATTGTACAAACCCAGCCTAGTGTCCTCATCTAACGGCAGTTGATTGAGCAATCGTTGAACAGAACTGGTAGTGAGATCAGGCAAGGAAAGTATTTGTTGGGCCATCAAGGGGATATCCGAAAGTGTGGGAACATCAGCCAAGGAAGAAAACCGAATATCAAGAGGACGACGTGATTGTACCAACCTATTTCCTCCATCATTAATTCAAGTAGTTGTTGGTAAAATCTACTCGAGTGGATCCGACAAGAACGGAAGATTAAAATCGTCCCATTCATCCTGCCTTTTCTCAGTCTTTCTAAAAATTTTGTCATTAGAATTCAGGAGAAAGTAAGAAGAGAACATTCTTTTGGCAGGTTGCTTCAACAATCTCAAGGCAATACGCTTTCTCCTTAGCTCCGGGTCTACATGCCTATTTTTTCTGCGTTGAGCCTTTCTGTCTTTTATGGTAAGTGAAGCCTAAACAAAATACCAAAATTTTCTGTTTAAGGAGTGGTGGTCTGCCGTCAAAGACAAAGATTGGCTCAATTCCTTGTGCCAATAACTTCAGCAGCCGATAAAAGAAACTTCTCAACAGGATTTCAGGCTGATCCAAAGCTTGACTCTGCTTAGTTAGCTGATAAAGCCAGATAGAGACATCCACGGCTACTCTGATCTTCTTGCGATACTGCGATGGAGGGAGAAAGGGCTTTGCAATGTCAGCAGCTTGGATCAGCTTCCAAAGATGAGGAATGCCCATTCTTGCAATAAATGGCCTGGGTCAGCTGATCTCCAAGATTGTGGAGAGATGATTTCGACTAAAACCGGCAATGGAAGACAAATAATAACCAGACTTTCCAGCCTTTTGGTACAACACCACTTTGGACCAATCGTCCAGGTATTTCCCCTCCTTCTGAGCTCCTCACCATCTTTGCATGAGAATAGCAAGTTTATACGGTACTGGCGAGTAGAGGTCGGTTGCCTCTGGGATTACTTTCGCCACTCTGCCAACCACTCACACTTCGAGAGATAAAACAGGCTCTCGCTGTGTTAATCCAGCATTTTTTGGTATGGTATGTAGGACAGCCGCCTAGCCTACACTATCAAGCACGCACAGAGCAGGCGTTGGAATTGGCCTTGGTGGGAAAACGATTAGGACAGGTTCAAACTTGGCTTGGAGCAGGGGTACATTGACTTTCCATGACTCATGAGTAGGCCGGCAGAGTATTACAGAAGGTGTTGGAGCGGGGCTGTGCAACCCTAGCGCAATTTACGGGGGTGGGAGAAGCAGATGGGTTTAAGATATTAGTGGAAAACCAAATCTTGATTGAAGTGGAAGAGGAATTCTTTGTGCCCCCGCAAGACAGGCTGATGAAGCAAGAAGAAAAAGAACTAGCGGGAACTGGAGGAATTCCTACTGATAGACAGGTCAAGCAGATTAAACAATTGGTGAAATCACGAGCAATAACGGTATCTCATTTGTAATGAGTCATGCGTTAATGAGGGCGAGCGCGTAGGAAGAGCAAGCAGCTAGGAGTATGAAGAAAAGACCCCTGGAAGAGGTCCCAGAGGGATATTCCAAGAAGCGTGGTTCAGCCGAGATGATAAAAATTGACCTTACCAAGCTTTATTGCTTCAACTCTTTCCCCCTTCAATTGTTGACCAGACAAGATGTACTCTTTGTGTTTGACACCCTAACAAGTAATTACTTCTAGATTGTGGTGGAACATACGGCCAAAAGGTTCAACTCGGCCGCAGCATTGGTAATGCGAGGTATTCTCAGGTTAAAAGGGGCCAACATGAATGCTGAAAGATCAGGTATTTTTACTTATTATCAAGGGGGGTTAAATCATACCAAAAAAAGAAAGGTTTACTATATTTGAACTATTGAAGGAATTACAATCAGATCAAGAAATTTTACAAGAAGGGCTTTGTTTTATCGAATCGTCCCATCCACCACCTTTTCTTGAATGTTTACAAGAATATGTAGGATTGATGTGTCGTGGTGGTGGTGGTGGTGGTGGTGGTGGTGGGAGTATTGGTATGGGGGTTATCAGCAAGGTTGATGAAAAAAGTGGAGGAGAATATGTTGTTAATTTGGCCAAGATTTATAAGAATGTTCAGGTAGACCTGTTGGGACAAGTGATTCAAGAAAAGTTTGGTCAAATGGCCAAGCGATTATGGCGTATTCTTTGCTTGGCTCATCCTCAAAGATTGGATGAAAAAACTGTATTTTTTTTGGTCCTTTTAACCTTGGATTAACCTACCAGTATAGTTGGCTGGAATGGCCTTGGTACAAGTGGCCGAATGTCGTAGACAACTACTAGCCTTACATACGCATGGTTGGGTGGAGTTACAAGAAATCCCCAAATCACTGGATAGAACTCCTAGCCGTACTCTGTTTGCCTGGTTCGTGGACCTGCGTCTGTGTCTTGCTCGTACCAAGCTTTATTGTTACAAAACACTGGCTAATTTGCATCAACGTGCCAGTTCTGAGGATACTGCAGAGTCTGCCCTATTGTTGAAGCAGCAGAGACTGGATGTCCAAATGAATCCGCAATTGTTGACCGAATCAGATCGCCAAGCATCCAAGCAATTAGAAGCCAAGCAGGAAAAATTAGGAGTGGCAAGTCTTAGAATATGGGAAATGGTAAATATTTTGAGCCTATGAGTTAAACCACGCTCCCTCACTTTTCTTCACCGCCACTCTTCGTTGTCGGCTTTCCGCGCCAGTGTCAAAGCTGGGCCTTTCGTTAAAATACTCTGGCGTCCCCGCATTTCTTGGCTCATACCTGCCAGGTGAACTCTTACTACCAGTACGTTCTTTTAAATGCTTGAACCTTTTCCCCTCCTCTTCTTTGTCCTCATAATCTTGAAAGGTTGCGCTACGTGGTCGTGGAGAAGGGGGAGCAAAAGAACGCTGATCCAACACTCTGTCGTGATCCTTACGCTCAAATTTTACTGAATTCCCCCATCCTCTTCCCGTTCCACGTCCTCTTTCTTCGTGGTCATCGCCATATCTTCCACGTCCACGTTCCACAAATCCTCGTCTTGGGGTTGAAGAACGACGCGGTGGAGGAGCATTTAAGCCCAACTTTTGTAAAAACATTGGTGAAAGCTTCAACGATTCCTCTTCACCCGGGTACATAAACGCTTTAGCAAAATCCCCAGCGACCTTTGGTAACAAATGCCTCTCAAAATTGAGAGAATCCACCCTTCCCGCATAGTAGCCCAGGAAAGCACCATGAGCATCTTTTACCGTTTCAAAGTCTACCCTTCTAGCGGCTCGTCTAACTTGCTCTCTTTCTGCCTCTCCCACAAACTCTCCTTGATCTATGACAGATTGTAGCTCACTCTCTTGTGCTCCCAAGGCAGAGATTTCTTTTAAAACTCCCTTTTCAAACTTTGACAAAACGGCTAAACTCATGCCCTCTTTGCCAGCACGACCAGTTCGCCCTACGCGATGAATATATTGTTCTCGGTTAGCTGCTACGCCCATTTGCACCACCAACGATATGTCAGGATAATCAACTCCACGTGCTGATACATCTGATGTGAAAAGCACGGCAAATTGTTTATCCTTTCTAAATCGCATAGAAGTATAAGTACGCTGGTTTTGCGACAAAATAGAATGAAGCTCATAAAGTCTACTCATTCCCATATTACGAAACAGCTGGCTATAAAGGACGGTGGAACGAGTGGTGGGGAAAAAGACCATGATTCTTCCATTTGGCTTTTCCTTTTGATGATTAACAATGAGATTTCTCAAGAGAGCTGCATGATCCTCCAACGGTGCAAACACGTATGATTGTCGGATAGATCGGGGTATGGGATCAGGGTCCAAGGACTCGACGCAATCCAAAAACATATGACTTGGCTTGAGCGTCCTAGAAGCAATTGATCTAATTCCTGGTGTAATGGTGGCAGAAACCATTAAAGAACGTCGTTGCTGAGGCAATTGGTCGAGAATAGCGTCCAATTCTTTCTTGAATCCCATTTCCAACAATGTATCGGCTTCATCCAGCAC
The DNA here is from genome assembly GCA_004114325.1 of Zoophagus insidians. Lineage (NCBI taxonomy): Eukaryota > Fungi > Zoopagomycota > Zoopagomycetes > Zoopagales > Zoopagaceae > Zoophagus > Zoophagus insidians. The sequence continues at coordinate 15,552 of QZWR01000119.1, forward strand.
CAGCTGCTCTCAGGATATTAGCGCAGGTTAGGAGGGGAAGGGGTAAAAGTTACAGTTTTGATCGAAGCAGCAATATCTGGTATAGATTCATCCTCCAATAAATCTTTCAACCTCCCGGGCGTTCCAATCAACACATCGACTTGATTATACTGCAGAGCCCTAGCGTTTGCTCTCCTATTTTCGCCTCCAACGGTAACCAAAGTTTTATATGGGACTCTAGCGCAGAGTCGTTCTGCTTCTTGACCAATCTGTTTGGCTAATTCTCGAGTAGGACTTACTACCAATACTTTGACGCCTTTCTCTCTGGCAGAGGAGAGATCGATGGCAGCTTGTACAGCAGGGATGAGAAAAGCCAAGGTCTTGCCGGATCCGGTCTTGGCTCTTATGAACAAATCCACATTGCGACGTTCCAAGGGAAGAGAAAAAACCAGGCTTTGTACAGGTGACAGGTCCACATAGCCAAAGTTATTCCTCAACGCTTGCTTTAAGGACGGATGGAGATTGGGAATATCGGCAAACTTTTTTACCCCCTCGTCTGCCTCCTTGACACCCTCGCCGTCAGTGGTGATGGCTCCTTCAACAGCTGCTTGTACTTTGAGTAAAGGTGCATTGACAGCAGCAGTATTAACGACAACAGGACTAGGGATATCTTCAAATAAGGAAGATCTTACAGCAGTAGCCATCAAAAATCTTGACTGTATGCGGCATTGCTCTAATAAACGTGGTCTTCTAACCACAGAAGTTCGTAAAAAGAAACGCGCCGCAGACAACATTCCTTTGCGTGTCACATGACTCAGACTTACTGACAGTTGTGCTGTATAAACTTCACTTTAGCCATCTGCTCTAAACCGTTATTAAAGGTGCTTTTTGAGTAGAGGCGCTATGGGAAAAGGTAAAGAAAAAGAGGATGAGCTGAGAAATAGTGCCTTCTTCCCAAACATGACAGAACACAGTCAAGCGGAGTTCACCGAATAAGCTGCCAGGTGTATATTTTACTCGTGTAATTCACACTCTTGGTCAACAGATAAAATTGGACCAAAGAATTTCTTGAAATTATTATCAACAACATTTACTTATTCGCTGAAATATGGAATTGTAAAATTGATTGCGCAGTTTCGCCACAAATGGTTAAAAAAACACGGAAAGGTTCGCTATCAAGGTAGGGGCCTTTAAAAACAAAGCAGGCTAAAATGGCCAATAAATCTGTTAAAAAAAGTGCTTTTGGTCCATAATGGCGGGAAGTGGCTTACGTCATGGGAATATTTTGGATTTTAATATACCAAAAATTAATGTTTTTTTTTCCAGCCGTGTCCAATTAAACATTCCAATGCCCGAAGATATAACCAGGACTGTTTCTGGGCCAAACCTCTCTTCTCTTCACACAACTCCTTTCCCAAAAAAAACAAGCACAAACTCTCACTATGAAATTTATCCTTGACAACAGTTATTCTTTCGAGTACCTTTGTGAAAGATTCTCGCAGTTTCAAGCAATCGTTTTCCAACAACCGCCTCCTCCACCTTCTTATGGGCACTTTGACTTTTTCAAGGCACAAACACAAAGAAAAGAGTAAGTTTCACCTTCATTTGGGAATGTTAATTTCGCAAAGTCCCGTTTCTGACTTGAGCCTTACGCTGAAAAAATTGGCGATATCTACGGAAAAAGACTTGTCCAAGCCTGGCCAGATGGACCTTTCCTAGTGTTAATAAAACCAGTATAATTATTGTATCTATTACCAATAAGTTGTTGATTTACGCGTAAATTGCTTACCTTTGCACAATCTTACCATTTAAAACTGCATAGAATGCTTTCCCAAGATACTTACCACAGATGCAGCTTGTGATTCTGGCAATCTTTGCTCAAAGTTGTCGAATCTACAAACCTTCACGATCTTTTCGTGTTTGTTGCTTTGATAAAACATGGTCCGCGTACTACGCGTTGACATTATGCTGACAAACGCATAGAAGCAGGATCGAGTTGCAGCGTGGAGTCTAAAACAAGCCCCATGCTACAACGCGGTTTGTAATGAAAAACCAAGTTACTATGTAGTCTTTCAACATGTTGCAAGACTTATAATAGTTTGGATTACAATGGAACAAGAATGAACTTGGAAAAAAAAAAAATTGACAGGCTTTGTGTCGTTGTTCAAAATAATAATTAACAAAAAAAAGAAAGTTTATTCACCACCCAGCTCTCCAAATCTATTCGTTATCGAGTGTTTTAGACGCACAAAACTTGGTGCTAAGCAAACATAAAAGCTCTATCAAAACAAGAACCACCATAGCTCTTTGTTAAAGGAACTATGAATTCTTCAATCAAAGGATTCTGTTTCTTCACTTCCAAACCATTCTTATCAGTAAGAATTAGCTCAAACTTGCTCAAGTATTCCATGGGGAGAACATAATAAATTCTATCTCTCTCTTGGGCATACTTGAACCATCTCTCAAAGCTGATCTTCAAGGTAGGGGTGGTACAATAAATAAACCATCCTACTCCACTTAACCGTTCTACCTTTCTAAGCTCTATCTCTTGTTCTTCCATAGCACGCCTCACTACCTTGAAAACTTGTGTATTTTGCAAGGAATAAACTTTAAAAGATTTGGAAAGATTCAACTGTTGTTTCAGCTTGGCCTTGAAAACTTCACATTTCAAATCCTCCATTCCTGCGTGTTTCCATCCTTTTCCTATAACACGGTAATCCCACCATTCCTTATAATCACTCATTAAAGTTGCATGATCTAAGCAAAGATCAGATGCCCAAGTGGCCTCGTAGGTCAAATAATCAAAACTATTTATACGCACTACAGCTGATTGATCGGAAAACGCCTGCTCTAAATGATGCTCGGCCTTTTTTCTTCGCAAGTGGTTAATCATCTTTTGCATCTCTGCAAGTCCATTAAAATCATCATCATTAAGCAACGGGAGAATCCTGGAGATGTCACAACCCCAGATATAGGATATAATTCCTAATTTTTTCGTATTTACAGCTGGATAACAGGTTTTAAACATGGTCGCAAGTTCTTCCTTTTGCCATAAGGGTAGATAAAGGTTAACGCCAGCCCTTGGATAGGTTTTCAAAAAATCCGGATTGAGCATGGTGAAAAAGACTAGAGTGTCAAAATGATCCATCCAATGCTCATATTTAAAGCTTAATTCAGAGGTTTCCAATAAAAACCAGGTGTTTCTGAAGAAATAAGGGATACATTTTTGCATATCCAAAATTCTGTTCATATCAATAATGTGCGCAAGAAATAGGAGAATACCTTTTAATCCTCCCACTGAACAGGTAATAATGAAATTTCCCAAGTTTAAAAACAACAGGGATTTTGGTCAACAAAAGTCGCACCATCATTTGGTAAAAAAAGCAAGTTTTACCCGTGCCTGGGCTTCCTTGAACAGCAAAGGCGGAGTTTCCTTCAGTCCTAAAAACCTTGATATGGTTGAAAATATCCTCAAAAGCGCGTCTTGGATAGATAATTGGGCTCATTTGTTTATCGTTGGTATGGTTTATAAAGCAAGAAGAAGGGCCAAGATTAACCAGGCCATTTTCGAAGTATCCGGTAGTTGGAGCAAATAGTTTCGCGATTTTACAAACCAGATTTTCATGATAAATAGGAAAATCTACTCTTAATTGGACAAGTTGAAGGCGAAAAAAGGTACCATTACTGAACAGCTTGTGAAGATACAATGCTTCATTTTCTAATGCTGCTTAATCGAGGGAGTATTGGGAAAGAAATACCAGTCTGCTCAGAGTAAACCCGTATTAGTTTGAGCAATAACTTTCTTTCTTGAACCAGTCCGGATTGGAGATGGCATTTGGTCAAACAGACTTGATCCTGATGTGAAGGACAACATTTCTGCAGTTTCTTGCAAGTCACTTTAAACTTTAGCATGGTTTCATTTAGAGCTCGTTCAGAGATTTTTAAATTATCCATGCGAAGAAAGTCATACATCTTTGCACAGGTTGGTGTGTTTTATTAGGCAAAGGAGTGATGAAAGAGAGAGAGAGAGAAAAGCTGTGATTGATTTAATGGAGTTTGAATCCACCAATAAGAAACGAACTTCAAGTAAAAGATAATAATTATTTAACCATTCTTCCCTTGACCCAAACATTAGGAATACATCGGTCATCGCCCATATATAGAAATTTCTCCAACACCGTCCTCCAATCATCGACTCCGGCAAAGATGTCGAGGTTAGGCTCAACATCCACTAACAGAGCATCCCAATCTTTGCCCATCTCGAAGCTTCCTATCCGTTCACCCAATCCCATACACTCCGCACCTCCCAAAGTGGCAAGGAAAAACAATTCTTCCATGGTTAAAAAGTGCGATCCATGTTGCATTTGTGCGAGCTTGGACGAGGTGGCTGCATCTCTCAGCGTGCACAGAATACTGGTCGAATAGCCACCTGCGCAATCAGTGCCCAGTCCTACTTTGATATCTTGCTGCAGTAGCTGTCGTGCGTTCAATACCCCGCTCATTAGGGCAAAATTGCTGGTGGGACAGTGCGATACTCCCACGCCTCGCTTTTTAAACAGCGCCTGCTCTGACCTGCTTAAATGAATTCCATGAGCCATGACAGTTCTAGCGGTTAAAAGGCCCGCTTGATCATAGACATCCGCATAGCTCTGGGCTTCTGGGAAGATTTCAGCGACCCATTCACATTCCTTCTTGTTTTCACTGACATGACTCTGCACAGCAACGCCAGGATACTTTTTAACCAGGTTGCCCAGCTCCTTCAGCGTACTTTCGGAGCAGCTGGGAGCGAAGCGAGGAGTAATACATGCTTCTACCAAGTCAAGTCCTTTTGCATGATTTATACAAGCCTCGGTTCCACTTATCGCAGCCTCAGCGCTTTCACAGTAATATTCCGGTGAATTGGCATCCATGCATACTTTTCCCACCCAGCCACGTTGACCCCTTTGTTGCATGATATCCATTAGTAACTTGGAGGCATCAGTATGCAGGGTGGCAAAGTAAGCAGCACAAGTGGTTCCATTATTCAACAGTCTAGTCACGCATCGCTCGTATACATTGGCGGCATAGGTCAAATCTTCAAATTTGGCTTCTTCAGGAAAAGTGTAAGTGGATAGCCACTTTAGTAGTTCAAAGTCTGAAGCCGTCCCAGTATAGCTGTACTGAGGCGCATGTACATGCGTATCCACAAAACCGGGCATAAAGAATTGCCAACCGCTTAGTTCCACTAGTTTTGCTCCATGCAGTTTTTCCAAGACTTTCACACGATCCTTGGTCACTGCAGTTTCCACCAATGCAATCTTTCCAGCCTCGTCAACGCCTACGACCATGTGCGAAGTGATATGGAAATTGTCCCGACTTCCACGACAGTGAATAAATGTGCCATAAAATAATTGTTGCAGGGGTTTCATAATGATCCAAGAAAAGGGGAATCTGCAAGACTGCTGTGGTCAGGTGACCCAAGAAACTCCGCTGTGTTTACTGTGCTGTATTGTAAGCCTGGCCACGAAGTCACATGATTGCAACTATGTTTCATAACAATGGGATGTGCATATAGGCTGAATGCTGTTGAATTGAATGTTATAAAAGGAGGAGCATGTTGGGAGAGGGCGAGAGAGAGAAGGGCTGAGAAATTCACTTTTAATTAATATGAAGAATTATTATTTATTGTTCGGTGTATATAACACCCGTGGCGTTTCCGTAAACTCTCTCCACAACTTTCTTCCCTCAAATTGTTGATTGTAAAAATGCCTTTTGCAGCCGCTTTCGATAACAAAGGTAATTTAACCCCCTCCCCCAAAGTAGAGTAATCCCAAAGGATATAGACACTTGTACCCCTGCTCAGGAACGAAGAGAAAAGGGTTATTCTGGCTTAATGCCCATTGGAGAGGAAACCTTTTCTGTACAGCTTGAACGAGCGGTGGCTCAGCTACGTAGCAAGACCACACCCTTAGAGAAATACTGTTTTATGAGTTGGCTTCGTAATACTAATACTCGGTTGGCATATGCTCTCATCCTTACTCATTTGGAGGTTAAATTCTTCCTAATGTTTAACATTTGTGCAGGAAATCACACCCATCATTTATACACCCACGGTGGGAGAAGCCTGTCAGAAATATTCGGAAATCTATCCTTTCCTGGCTCCCCCTCGTACTGCTGATGGGTTATTCCTGCCAGTGACCGAATTGGACAAGATTGAGGAAATGGTGGAGAACTATCGACGAGAAATGCCAGCTGATCCCAATATTTGTGTTATTACTGATGGAAGTCGCATATTGGGCCTTGGAGATCTGGGCATGAATGGAATGGGCATTTCGGTTGGAAAGTTGCAACTTTACATTGCAGCTGCGGGTATTGATCCCAAGCGAGTTTTGCCTATTTGTGTGGATTTTGGGACTGATCGAAAAAGCCTGCTTCAAAGTCCCTTTTATCTTGGCCTTCGTCAAGCCCGTCCCACCACTCCTCCTCCTCCGGCCGGTACCACCATCACTGATAAGGCAGCTGAAAAAGGAAGAGAAGGATCGCCGTTTCATAAAGTGATGGATAAAGTATTGGATACTTTGAATAAGCGCTTTCCAGAAATGCTTATTCAATTTGAAGATTTCTCTACAGAACACGCATTTCAACTATTGGCACGTCATGTAAATAATTATTGCTGCTTTAACGACGACATCCAAGGCACTGGTGCTGTCATTTTGTCTGGCTTTGTCAATGCAGTTCGAGAGGTTGGCCGTCCCCTGAAAGAGCATCGCATCCTGTTCTTTGGTGCAGGTAGTGCAGCGGTGGGAGTGGCCAAGCAATTGGTTGGGTATTTTATCAAGCACGGTAAGATGAGCGAGGAGGAGGCAAAGAGTCATTTCTGGCTGGTGGATTCCAAAGGTCTGGTGACGCTTAATCGTGGTGATCGATTAGCAGCGCATAAAATATTCTTTGCCCGAAAAGAAGAAGAATTCCATGGACTTTCTTCTCAATTGGATGACATAATCAGAGTGGTCTCCCCCACCTGTCTAATTGGGCTCAGTTCTCAGTCTGGTGCCTTTAGTCCTCATGTGCTTCAGTTATTGGCTGATATCAATGCAGCTCCTGTCGTCTTTCCCCTCTCTAACCCAGCAACTCAGGCCGAATGTACCTATGAAGATGCTATGGTGCATACTAATGGAAGAGTAATTTTTGCCTCGGGTACGGCGTTTCCTCCCTATAAAGATCCCACCAGTGATGAGATGCACTATCCAGGCCAAGGCAACAATATGTACATCTTGTAAGTATTTTTTTCCCCTTTAGAATGTTATTCATGTAACTTAATTAGCCCGGGATTGGGATTGGCAGCCATTCTAGCCCAAGCAACAAGAATATCGGATGAAATGATCGTTGCTTCAGCCATGGCCCTGGCAGATTCAGTTTCTGAGGAGGAAAGAAAGGCTCATTCGTTATATCCTGCCTTGACGCGTATCAGACAAGTCAGCGCCCATGTTGCAGCACGAGTGATCCTTACTGCACATCAACAGGGCCTGATCCGTAATGCAGAGGCGCAGAAGCTGAGCGCGAAAGAGGGAGGAGAGGCAGAGTTGGTTGAATGGGTAAAGAAGCAAATGTGGGATCCGCTTAATTAAAGGAGAAAGAGAAGTTTATTTCTTTGATTTCTTTTCATCGGTGATTTCTATGAGCTCCTCATCGACCTTCCAAGTCTCGGCGATAAAGATGGCGACATCATCGGCCACGTCGCCCTGAATGACAATTTCATCCTGCTTTTTTTGCACATTTTTAACAACGCTGGCACCGCAGGCGAATTTATTGGCAAACATCTTCGCTGCTTTTTTCAAGTCCACGCCTATCACCTTTATTAGTAGTGTTTTCTTGCTCAATCAACCATATGCTTGGAGTTGACAAACAGTGGTGATGGATTTTCGCTTATTTCTATCTGATCGTTTTATAATAACCGCCGTGGGTTTCTACTCCTTGTTAGTGCCTCTAGTTTTTGCAGTGGGGTGGGGACCTGTTTTTTGGCTGGTTTATTATCCTGTTCTACTTCTTCCGCAGCATTAACCACCACTTCTTGTACTTGCACCAAATCTATATCCATTTCAGTCCAGGTTACACCAAGATGTTGAAGGGGGGGATACCTGGTTCATTGTAAAGAATTCGATATTCAGCCAAATGTGTATCCTTGAACCAAGCTTTGCAACGTTCAAGTGAAGGACCAAATTCACAATACTACACCCTTATTAGCATTAGTTACAAGAAGTGTTACCTCGGGTGGTAGTTTACACACTATTTCAACCATCAATTAAATTAGTAAGAGGAGGGAACCTACCATCACAATAAATGATGTGTTTTCGGGTGGGATCAACTGTAGTCATCAAGGGCAGATAATACAACACACACTTGGGGGGAGAAAAGAGAGGTGTTAATGATGAAATTGTTTTTTCAAAGCAATAAAGTTTTTCAACTCTGCTCGCATTCCTTCCTTACGATGACGACGACGACGATGACGACTGTTACTACTACTACTGCTACTATGATGACTACGACGACTACTACTGCTACTACGGCTGCGATGTCTTGATGTAATTATCGGTGCAGGTCCCTATTAAATCCCACCCCAATAACTCGTACACAATTTAAAAATGAGCAACCTCCAATGATTGTACGCTCAAGATTTTGATACTGAGTCCATGATGTATTGGTTCATTCAAGCCCCAACTACGAGACTTGATGTAGTTTTGCACGGTTCCAGGATACTCTCTCAAGCAAGACAACACGCATACATTGACTAGTAAATCCTCGGTCGTAGTAAACAAGGGAAAGCTTTGACAGGCTTTTACCAGAGCTTCACCTTCCGTCTTTCCATAATAATCCACCATCATTCCATTCCAGATCTCCTGCTGTTGTTGCTTTTCTGAGGGAGGAGAGTCTTGAAGCAGCGGATGAGGAAAAGTGGGTTTTATGCTTCCCGAATGCAGTAATACTATTATTAAAAGTTGTGACTAATAGGAAGATTAGAAGATTTACCCGCAACTAGGTCAGAATCATCGGTGTATATCCCTGTTCCCCATAACTTTCGTTCCAGTACATTGGGATTGGTGTAGCAGAGATGTCTTTGAGGAACCAACACACTAAGTTGCGCTGGCTGATCCCCCGAGATGGTCGAGGGAATAGGAAGAAGCTGGTCAGGACGATAAATCCAAAAGCCCAAATTAGTAAAAATGTCCAAAGACGTTGCTTTTAGCGAGCTGTCTTCTTCAACTTGATATTCAGGCGACAACAACGCTGAAGAAAGCATCGAGTCACGTGGCTCCTCTCTGATGGTGGATGACACTAGCAAAGTCGCCAACAGTAAAGAAGACAATCTGCGACTGGTAAAAGAACGAATAATTCAAACCAGCAAATTATTAAAAATCTTTAAAGATCGGGAAACTGGTAATAATCTCCAACCTTTTAGCTTAGTAATGTTTATATGTGTTCTCGGGTGTGTTCGGCTGTATGCGAGTGGATAGAGCTGGAAGTCTTGAAGGTCAAGCTAGAAGAAAAACAGCAAAAATTGGAAGATTGTCAATTTCTCGGTTCGAGGGAACGGGTGGAATTGGAAACTTGTCGAGTTGAACTTGACCTATTAGGCGAACGCCATGCGCAATTGCAAAAAAGGCATGAACAGGTTTTGGCGCAATTGTCTAAAGCTGAAGCGGATTTATTGAAGAAAAACCAACAAATTGAATCTTCCAAGGTTTTTCCTTCTACCCTTGGCCTGACTAATGGGCATAGGTTTTGAATCAACAACTTTCCGAGGATATTCGCCAACGCAGTGCAAATAAGGAACCCCTGGAAGATTTGCGCAAACAGTTGAAGCATCAAGAAAAAGAACTGGTTAGTCGTTCCAACACCATTGCCATGTTGGAAAAGTCCAAAGATCAACTGCGGGTTCAGCAAACATCGTTGCAAAGGGAAAAATCCGGTTTGGCATTGGAAAAATCTGCCTTGGAAAAACAAGTCCAACAGCTAAGCGATGAAAATCAAAAGCTCAAGCAATCGCTGTCACAGGCGAGACAGGTGGAATTGCGTCAAAGGAAACTCTTGGCTCAACCCTTGCCCCTCACCACCGTTAATGGTCATCATAAAGAGGTGGATTTGAAGAGCAAGTTTATCAAACATATTCTTCAAAAATCCCAGGTTCGCTTGGATGCTTTGGAAAAACAGTGTCAGGAATTGGCTTCCTTGTCAATCTCCTCTCTAATCCCACCACCCGTCAGAGTAAAAGCACCACCTCCGGCAGCAGCTCCGGTAACAGCATTGATAGATTCGACATCAACAAAAGGACCTACTAAAAGAGTATATCTCTTTGACACTTTTAATTGTGCTAATAAGGCATAGGAAAAGGTATTGATGGATGTGATTATCCAACAACAAGTGGACTTGAGTAAGAAGCGAAAACAACTCGAAGCATATCAAGCGGTAAGTTTAATGCAGTTTTATTGATTTTGAAATTGCATAGTCTGGTGCTCATTCTACCTTCAAGAAATACCGAATGGACATTGAAAAACTGTTGTTGAATACAGAGGATGCGTCAGTTGTTACAATTACCAGTCATCTTGATCAAAATGTCCATGCCAGTGAATCAGACCGTGGCAAGGATATCTTTGATCTGTTGTCTGAACGATTGGAATCCAAGCAGGCGCCAAGATTGATTGAACCGCCTCGCTCTCCTTCATTTCCACTCCCTGCCTCCTCCTCCAACAACAACATGTCTTCTAACACCACTTCTAAAAACACCTCTAACACCACTTCTAACAACGCCTCTAACAACACCGCTAACAACATCTCCAACAAAGCTTTAAAAAACAACTCCTCAAAAGACACCACTAACAACAAAGCTACTGTTGCAAAGATTAAAGCAGCGGCAAAGAACAAGACTAGAAAGACCCTTGGTGTTGTTGATGGGGGGAAATCAGCGGTTATCCCAAAAGTGGTTATACCCATCTTGATCGAGTATACGGAAGAACAAGATCGACATTGTAAGTGTTACCATGAAAAAGTAGAAGGAATTAATAAGGGCGAGGGGGAACTTAGATATTCTCACCATTATCGAGTGGATAAGCAAGTCAAATAGGCAGTATGAAGAACTGTGCAGGGTTAAGGAAAGGTTAAAACAGATTAGGAGAAAGTATCCAGGGGTTATTTATGAAAGTTTATTGGAACATTGGAAAAGGTTAAAAACCCATCCTTTTTGTCCATCTCCTCTCCCTCTTCTTCCTCCTCCTGTACCTTTACCTACAACTGGTTTGATAACAACGACTACAGTCAAAGGAGAAATTAAGCAAAGAAAAATCATTTTTCCTATTGAATTTGAAAAAGTAGTAAATGGTGTGTTATATTTACCCGTTTGTTTAAGCGACCGAGAATCCTACGCTGTGGTGTTTATTTGGTTTTATTTGAAATTTCTTGAAAAGGTATTCCAACTTGACAAAGAAGGGAGGGGAGAGGAATTAACGATGGATTATTAGGAAGGTGAGGATGATTTGTTGGGCAAAATGGAAGGACTGGTGATTCTTGAATGTGGCCAGGACGCACAACTCGCTCTGGGATGTCGAATAGTACGTGCTCTAACGATAATAACGAAAAACATGCAAGATTTATCGAGCGTTCATCGATTGCGTCATCGAATTCTGCTTGAACAAGTCGAAGGTGATAATGTCCTGGCCTTTATAGAAAACATAGCCAAGTTATGGCCAGCAATATTTAGAGATGGTCCCTATGTAAAAGTCATGCAAGCCATTATTTCTGGCGTTTGTGATTATCTCTCACAAATGGAACGATATCAAAAGGTATTTCCTTTGTAATTAAGAGGTGACCCTCAAGTTAGGATCCAGCATTGTTGAGGCGAATGTATGAGACTTTTATCCAATGGTGTGATTGGCCGGCCAAGGAAGAATCTCCATTTCTGGACAAGCTGGAAATGGAAATCCAATCACAGATGCAGGGACATGCAGGTAAGTTATTTTCGCTTACTTTAATAATGACTTTTCCATTATAGCCGACTCACTGGGAGATTCCTTGACGCATGCTTTGGCTTTAATTAGTGCTTGGAAGTCTTGACCCTTCCTCTCCTCTGCATCCATTAAACAACTCTTTACCCACACACATTTATAGAGGAGGAATAAAATTTGTCTTTGCCAAGTTATCCTTTTCACACATGAATTTTGAAGATCAAACAGACTGGTTAAACCAACAATCCTCTGGTGGTTATTATTATTCAGCTCCCTTGCTCATTTCCCCAGCTTAGAGTTGAAGCAAGGTCAAGTTCTCTTTGCTCCCAACTATGGATACTGGGAGATCATCTCTGCCGTAGTGGTATTTCTCCTTCCTCTTCAACTTGGCCTGAATGAGGACGACTAGATTATGGATCCCAAGATGGATACTGGGCTCTGGCAACCAGGCGATGATGCCATCTTTAACCCGCATCAAGTTATAGAATTGGACCAAACTCTGGGCATTATTGACAAGATTACCTCTCAAGAGGCTGCTTGGTTGAATGGACATTCCTTGGCTCAAACCTTGCTTACTTGTCGATATTTGAAGGATTTACCGAAATGTCGCAATGGCCCCATTGAATGCCTCCCGCAGCAAGTCCTGTATGATTATCTATGGGCCCTTATTGCGTGTCTTCGCCTTGTACATGATGAAGTTCGTAAAGGAAACATTTTTGAGGTTTTTCTTTTCATTTATTTATGTGACGATGATGACGATGATGATTGTGGTGGTGGTGGTGGTGGTGGTGATGGCGAGTAGGAAGAAGATTTTCATACCAATTTATATGATTCTCCTTTATTGTTGCGCGTGGGTTTAGAGGGTCAGTTGGTGGGATTATTGGAAGAATCCCTGGCTTCCTTACGCGCCTTGTCCACCTCCCCAGTAGTCGAGGCTTTGATAGAACGATTGGAATTTAGAAGAGTATTCCTTTTACTTTGTACTGAAAAGTGATGGTTGGTAGAATTACTTGAAAGTGTTGAATGCTTGTTTACCTCAGTTGATCAATGGAAATGAGGCTCATTTGAAAGAAACTACCAGGCTTATTCAAATAGCCCTTGCTTCTGTTCCCAAAGAGTTTGGTGATACCATAGAAAATGTTGACTTTGGTAAATCACTTCTCCTCTCTTGGGTTAACCTCCCCTGCCCTACAATTTAGCATTTAACTGGAGAATTCAATCTCACCTGCCTAGTTTCTCTCCGCCAAGACCGATCGTTCATTTAAGTTTCTCCAAGGTAATCCTCACTGTTGTCTTGATATAAATGGTAAGTGATAGGCAATGGTTGGTTTCAAGTCTATGTTTTCTACTTTATTGGATATCTTTAAAGTTTTGGCCAAGATTCGTCCAACTGTATTGGAGGTTTGTGCATTGACTAAAATAATTGATTAGTGTGAATAGGCTTTTGTGGAACAGTTCAGCAAGAATCGTTTTATTGCTCACCAACCTTTTGTACGATCCTTTTTCATGGTATAATCGTCGATTTTGTCATATATATATATCCGGGTAGTAGAGCATACAAGCAGAGAATGAATTATGTCCTAATTATATTCGCTCATTGGTTGGTCAATTCTCTCGGGCACCTGAAGAATATCTGCCCAAGAACGGCAGCTTGGAAAACATGAATGGATTTCAAGATGTTTGTGGAGATTTTGAAAATTTGATTGAAAACGTCTCCAAATTGATGGTTGATACCACTCGAGCTGCTTGTCAAAATTATTGCCGTAAGCGTAGGCTTTATTCGAAATACCTCAGTGATTGGGATATATTACAATGCGAGGTATTTTTACTACTTTATTACTGTTGATAAGGTTTGGTGGGAAAGGCTGAAGGATTAGACTCTTTAATACAAGAAAAACTAGCCAAGGTTAAAAAATTCAAAGTATTCCCTGTTCTATTTCATAGAGGGGCAGGTTAACCAAGTGGTTTAGAATATTCCAGAAAAACCCTTTTTCGTCTCATCTTGGATTTATTACACGAAAATTAAATTAATTGTTGATGTTTTGTTTTCTGCCTTTGAGTTGGAACTTTATCATCCCAGAGAGTTTGACTTGGTTTATTGGTATACTGGTTGTACGTGTGAACGACAAGATGCTCATTTGACCCGTGTTATTACTAATTGTCAAAAACCATTGAACCAGGAATTATTATTGGAGCTTACTTTTTACAAGGCGTTAAAGTATCTCTGTTTAGGCTACTTCATGGTATTGCTGCCACCTTTCATCAGTTTAATCAGGGTAGTTGTTGCGTGCTTTTAAACTTTTGGGGACTTGGACTCCTGGGCCAGGATTATTGGAGGATGTAAACATAAGATTTGCTCAAAGATTCAGACATTTCTCCAACCTGGGATCTCCTCTCCCCTTGAGGCTCGAAGGTTATTTGGACGAATGCACGCGAATTGACCGGTTAAAGGTGCTCGCTAATGTTGGTATTGATTAAACAGCGTGGGAGCAGGCGGAAGAATTGTTAGGAAAGGTCAAGGAAATCCTCAATGTAGCCAAGTCCAAGCTTGGTGATTTGATCGCTTGTTATGCCTTGACCAGTCCCTTGAAGGATGTTGAGGTTTTGACGAGCTTTCGAGTGCAAGAATTCCAGGGATTGTTGAAGGCGTGCAACAGCGCCATCATCACCGCCAACCTGGCATTGGGAAAGGATAACTGGCAAGTGATCCCAGGCCAACATCATCCCTGGTTTACCAGTTTCAAAATTAATAAAAAGAAATAATTATTTTAAGGTATAAACAAAACTTAAATATAATTACTGCTTATCGGTCAAGTCAATAGCTTTTTCGCTATGGCTATCAACACCACCTTGCGCTGATCTGAGCTCAGATCGTAAAAAACCTCATAGCAGGATTTCCCCTTCTTATCTCTGATCTCGCCCAACTGTCCTCCCACCACTGCACCCACAGCAGCGCCGGGGATATTTGCCATTATGAAGCCGAGACAAGCACCCGAAACCCCACCGACAACTCGCCAAACCCAGCCGACTTGTTCCAATTCTGATCTTATCAGCGGTTCCATGGCTTGTAGGAAGAGTTCTTCAGGCGTGGTTAGTTTTTTAGCCGCTACTGCTAATTCAATCTGAGAAGCATCTCGTTTTCTAACCAAATCATATTCTGCCCTCCGATCGGGACTGCTAAGCGTGTAGAAAGCATCGGCCAATATGACAAATTCGGCATCACTTTCTGAAGTACTCCTATAATCGGGATGATGCACCAACGCTAGTCTTTGGTAGGCTTGTAGGATATCCTCATGTCGAGCGGTATGGGTAATTCCCAGAGTTTGATAATAATCCGGTACTGTCATATGGCTTGTATTGTTGTTGCAGGAGAGAACGGTTAGAAAAAAACCGATGTCCTCCATTATATCACATGCAATTAAATGATCCTCGTTTCAACATTATTATTATTCATCAATTGGTCCCTCCTTATTAATGCATCCAATCGCTCTACCAACGTTTTAATCCCAATAAGCAGTAGAAATATCCTAATTGATAATCAGAATTTCGTCACTTCTCCCAACATTCAAATCAAAGCTGCACAACGACAGTCTGGGCCCGTAACCACTTCTCCCCTGATAAACCATGGTGGATCTTTATTCTCCTCTACCTCCACCTCCCCAAAAGACACTCCCACGACCAGCATTTACTTGATCTTTTATGGCAATTGGCCGGTAAAAGCACGTAGTCGGGTGGAATCCTTTATTGCAGCAGTTGGGAAAAGCAACTACTACAAACAACTCTTGAAGGGGTACTATGACCAAGTACCCACCTTGCATTATGCAGCCAGTATCGGGCCAGTTGATTGGGGCCGGGATTTATATTACTTTGGCCAAAAGATCAATGAATATGACATTATCCCTAGGTTGGTGGCGGATTCGATTAATCAGGGCCCTTTGCCATTGGATTATCAAGGGATTTATGTGGTGTTGCCCTCGGCTGATGTGGAACTTGAGGATTTTTGCGGGGTTTATTGTGGCTTTCATTATTACTTTTCTAATGTGGATTCGCCAGAGTTGGCGTTAAAAGTAATTGTTAGTCCTGATCAATCGAAATGTTCTTCTTGTTCCCTCCCTTCCCCTTCTTCCCTTTCTACTACTATAACAATGGCTACTGCTGCTGTCAGGAATGGGAAGGTGGTGGCTGATGCTACGATTAATACCCTGACCCATCAAATCCTTGGAACCATGACTAATCCGCTCCTTAATGCCTGGTATACTCAAGATGGTAGAGAAAATACGGATCTTTGTGTGGATGTTTATGGGAAGGATTACACCAAAATTGGCAAAAATTATTATTTGTTGCAAAAAAGTTGGTTATTCAATGGGCGTGGTTGCTCTAATGGTAATAATGCGGTCATGAAGTAATAAAAATAAATGAAAACAAGAAAAGTTAATATTTATCTACAATTCCATCAATTCATCCACCGAATCATCTTTAAAAGTACGCGGTTTCTTCTTGGGAACCCCATCCACCAGGTACATCAAGCAGTCATCACCGCGATCTACAGTCAAGGTATTGCCTTCATTCAATGCTCCTCCCACCAACAACCGACTGGTTTCGGTTACTACGGTTTTTTCCAGATATCGTCGGAGTGGACGAGCACCATAGTGTGGATCCCAGGCCTGTTCCAGGACATACTCCACAGCGGCATCAGTAAACACTAGCGAGATATTTCGAGCTTGTTTTAATCGACCCTCCAATTGTCCTATCAAAATCCTGGCCACTTCCTTAAGATTTGCCGGGGATAGAGAAGAAAAGACCACTTGTTCATCCAACCTGTTCAAAAATTCGGGTCTGAAATGTTGTCTTGCTTCTTGCATTACCAAGGCCTTGGTAGCTTCGGATAACTTGCCAAATTTGTTGGTTTCTTGCAAAATGTGGTGTTGTCCAAGATTACTGGTAAGAATAATGACCGTATTGCTAAAATCAACAACACGACCCTTTCCATCGGTCAACCTGGCATCATCCAACACTTCCAACAACACGTTCAGGACAGAATGGTGCGCCTTTTCTACTTCATCGAATAGGACCACTGTGTAAGGCCGCCTGCGAACTGCCTCGGTTAATTGACCCCCTTCATCATGTCCTACGTAGCCGGGAGGTGCTCCGATTAAACGAGCCACGGAATGTTGTTCCATAAACTCGCTCATATCTATCCTCACCATGTACTTTTCATCATCAAAAAGTTCTCTCGCTAGTGCTTTGGCCAATTCTGTCTTGCCTACACCTGTGGGACCCAAGAACAGGAAACTTCCCATAGGTTGATGTTCTCGCGCCAGGCCAGCACGAGAACGTAGAATCGCATTAGACACTGCTTCTACTGCTTGATCCTGTCCTACGACCGACTTTCGAAGCTCATCAGAGAGATGTAAGAGTCGATCGGCTTGACTGCGTGAAAGTCGTTGCACAGGAATACCAGTCCATCTAGCCACAACATCGGTTATCATCTCTGCATCCACCGTGTCAGAAACGTGTATCTTTAAATCTGCAGTATTGGCAAAATCACTATCAGTCAGCTCTTTAATCTTTTTCTCAATCTCAGGAATGGCGTAATATCTAATATCGGCAGCTTTGGCCACATCATAATTTCTTTCAGCACTATCAGCCTTTTGTCTTAGCTCTTCCAACTTTTGCTTTAAATCCCGCACTTGATCCAATTGTTGCTTTCTCGCGCTATATTGTAGGCGCAAAGGATCAAGCTCTTCTCGAATGTGAGCCAGTTCTTCTTTTACTTTTAGCAATCGTTGTTGACTTGCTGTGTCTTTTTCCTTGGCCAGGGCAGCTTCTTCTACTTGCATTTGTAGCATTCGACGTTCGAGCTGATCAATGATTTCGGGCTGAGAATCAAGCTGAACTCGAAGACTTGAGCAGGATTCGTCCATCAAGTCAATAGCCTTATCAGGCAAGAAGCGATTGGTGATGTACCGATGTGACAGTTGAACTGCTGCTACCAAAGCCGCATCAGCGATTTTGACACCATGATGATTTTCGTATTTTTCCTTAAGGCCACGTAAAATACTGATACTATCAACGACACTGGGCTCACCCACCAAGACTTGTTGAAACCTTCGCTCAAAAGCGGCATCTTTTTCGACATATTTACGATATTCCTCCAAGGTGGTAGCGCCAATACAACGCAATTCGCCACGCGCCAACATGGGCTTGAGCAAATTGGCAGCATCCATGGCACCGTCAGTTTTTCCAGCTCCCAGGACAAGGTGAATCTCATCGATAAATAAAATAATGCCGTTTTCAGAATCCTTGATTTCTTTAAGCACAGCTTTTAACCGTTCTTCAAACTCGCCTCGGTACTTGGCCCCAGCAATGAGAGCACCCATATCCAAAGAAAACAATTTACAGCGAAGATTGATGGGAACGTCTTTACGAACAATCCGTTGAGCTAGGCCTTCCACAATCGCCGTCTTACCTACCCCGGGTTCACCAATCAAAACAGGGTTATTCTTGGTCCTTCTGGAAAGAACGCGAATAACCCTTCTAATCTCGTCATCTCTGCCAATGACTGGATCCAACTTTCCAGATTCAGCCATGGCGACAAGATCAATGGCGTATTTACTTAGAGCTTCATAACCTTCTTCGGCAGATCGGGATTCGACTCTCTTGTTACCCCGGATTTGTTGAACAGCTGTTTCTAGAGCTTTCTTCGATACACCGGCTTCTTTGAAGAGAGGCTCAAGTTCTTTGATATCAGAAAGGGCCAGGATTAGGTGATCAACCGCGACAAAGGAATCCTTTTGCTGACGTTGCTTCTCTCGAGCTTGTTGTAGAAGTTTTTGGAAAGACGGATGCAGGGAGATTTCCGAGGGCGGAGGATCTTGAACTGGTTGACGTACCAGTAAACGTTTAAAGCCACGTTCTACCAATAAAGGATCACCACCGGCTTTTTGAACAACGTTTTTGAAGAAACTTTGGGGTTCATCGCAGAGTACGCAGCCTAGATGGCTGGGATGAAGCAAGGAGTTGCCATATTGCTTGGCTAGTTCAATGGCTTCATTGACGAAACCAGTAGTTTTCTCGGTGAATTGATTAGCATCCATGAGAGATAAATGACTTTAGCATGCTCTTACTGAGTGGAGGATATTTAAGGTTAAAAATTTTCTAGAACTTGCGAGCTTATTCTCCTTCATTCCACACACTTCCTTTACTTTGTCTGGCCTGTGAAAAAAAAATCGAATAATTACTGTAATAACGAAATTCAATATAAAAGCCTCTTCTATAAACACAACTTCTGCCAACACACCACAGACTAGACGACTACATATGAAGTCTCTTCCTCCTTTCCACACGTCTAGAAAGATCCAATTTGTACTTCTCAGTTTTGGACTTCCAAAATCGTAAAAATGTATCAGTGTACATTAGATCCATGACTTCTCTAAGTACGTCGTTGAACATATCCTCTTTAAAATCGTTTTTCGCAACTCGACATCTAATCTTTTGCACGGATTGAGAGGTGACGTTCAAGGGAATATCAGCCGTGGGACTGATAAACAAGTCATAAATGGCTTTTTGTTGTTCAATAAGATAGGAAGCATCAGACGGGGGATTTTGAGCCAAACGCGTAGCAATCTCGTAAAACAGGGCATTTTCCACGCTAAAGTCCTTTATGGTGTATTCCTTGAACTATAACCACCTCAGTTAATTATAAGGAAAAATAGAGTACATCTTCAAATAAAATATTATCTGAAAGGATTAAACCATAAATTTCACGCATTTGAGAAGCAGAATCCGCCTCCAAATCATTATTCTCCTTTAAAAAGTTGCGAATAATCCATTGTTCCTTGACGTACCACCAAATTGGACGCAAGACCATCAAGGAATGAACCACCACGAGAAGAAAAATTAAGATAAAGTACAGTGGGAAAGGCATTCGATTGCCTTGGTTAAAGAACTGATAAAGCAAATGGCTGCTAATGCCCAAGGTTCCAAGAGTATAAACAGCGCAGAGTTCATATTTAATCCCATAGGTGTCGTTAATGTCAGAGATATTTGAAAAGAGAAGAGGAACGTTGATACAAAGGGTGACTACAATTAGAGCCAGAGTGGGGATGTTTTCCCAGGTCAGGGCACAATGAGCTGGAGCAGAAACATTTTTCAACTCTGGTGAGATCAACTGAACGGAAACCAGAATCAAAGAAAACGCTACCAGCACGACAAAGATGTAATAAATCAGCAATCTATCACTGAGACGACGCCGATTCTTCAAGTACCAATGACCAACATCTTCTTCCTTGTTGATGTGAAGTTCATCAAACATGTTTTTCGCTTGGCTGCCATTGTTGGTGGTGCTATTACGGTGAATTGAAGGTTTTCTCTCCATATTCATAACGGTAGAAGTAGGCGTATCAATGTTGTGAAAATCGACATCTTCACTTTTATCATCAACATTCTTCAACCTATCGCCCAGATTTTGCATTTCCTCTAATAAAGTTTTCCTTCGACCAAATAATTTCCCACTCAAACCTCCATTTCCTTGTCTAACAGCAGCTACAGCGGCTTGTTTTGCTCTAACTTGAAAGGAAAACTGAACAGTGCGCGCAGTTAGGGTCAAAGTAAAGACGGCATAAGCTAGAGATTTAATCCAGTAAAATATAAGACAGGGCACATAATCGTTCAAGATGTGACGAAGACAGATGTTGCATACGATAATAGAATTAGAGGCGGTTAAGATTAAGGTTAGGGGGACAGAGCGGAGACTAATGGAAGGAGCATTCCGGAGAGAGAAGAAGGTGGCGGTAGTAGAGATGATTATAATTATGTATAGGGCTAAGAGTAAGATTGGAAAATATCTCTCTTCCCATGAATACACTTGGATACTCATAAAACAGCAGCAGTAACAACAGTGATAGTAGTAATAGCGGTGGTGGCAGTGGTGGAAGTAGTGGTAGTGGTAGTAGTAGTGATAGTTTACACAAGATGATTATATACCTGGGAGTGTGTAGTAATAGTGATCTTTTTTTCTTTTAGGAGGGGGGCGCAGAGTATTCTAAGGAATTTTAGATTATTGTTGGACCTTACCACGTGGTAATGTTTCTTTCCATTGGAAGAATCAACACCAAATAATATAAACTTTGAAAGGTCATCCCGACTAGTGATTGTATTGTGCTACGTTAGTGCGGGTCTTCTTTGGATCGTGTGGTAACACTAAGCTTCCTTCTTGGCAATGGTTAAACATCAGACTACCTAATCCAGCAGATTTGATTGCCCATTTCAGATTTGATCTTCGAATTCAGATTCGATTACCCATTTCTGGAAGATGCACAACACTCGGAAAAACCAACCGTTTTATGCAATTTCTCCGTAAGATATGGCCCCATACAATTCTCCAATTCAGTCTGTAGAAACTGTTTGTAATCCCCAGTTTGAGATCTTCATGTCTGAAACAGCATCACTGGACTTGGAGGGAGGTAATCTACCCATTTTTAACACTTTTTGTGTTTGATTTCAACGTGAAAATACGAAATGATGGATTAAATTCACTCATTGTGTGAAAATACGATCGTTGGTAATTGTTATATCTTGCAAAATGTGCTATAACAATGTCCAGACTTCCAGTAAGAACAGAATGGCTGTTATCACTCTCTTACTCACATTCACTCACTTCCTACATAGCATTCACTAAAGCTCACTAATACCACCCGTTACGATAGACACTGATAATGAGATAGATTAGATAAACGTGCTATTTTGTTTAGTAGATGGCTGATTTGGGAAATTTCTATCTTTTGTGACGTTCATTCCCTCGCAATTAAAAATCCCCTGGCCTTCATTCCTCTCTCTCTCTTAACGCCCCTTTTCTCTCTTTCCACTTTCAATGCGGGTTTATGCCACTCTTGTAGCTTCGGATGACTACGCTCCAGGAGCTCTAGTCCTAGCTCAGTCCCTTCAGCTAGTCTCTTCTCAATATCCCCTGGTTTGTCTATGTACTCCCAACTTGGCTCAGTCCACCATAGATCGTCTACAGGCTGCTGCGTTTGCTCTTCACTTTGTCCCGGCTCTGGATTCTTATGATCCTTATCATCTTGGTCTGTTAGGTCGTCCCGAATTGGGAATTACCCTGACCAAGCTACATTTGTGGACCTTGGTTGAATATTCTCGCATCGTTTACCTGGATGCTGACGTGTTGATTCGCGCCAACATTGACCATCTCTTTGACCGCCAAGAAGACTTTCTTGCTTCTCCTGACTGTGGTTGGCCGGATTGTTTCAATAGCGGACTCTTTGTGTTTACGCCAAGCTTGACTCATCATGAAAATCTACTTCGTTTATTGCATACAAGTGGGAGCTTTGATGGTGGAGACCAAGGCCTCTTGAACGACTATTTTCCCCATTGGACCAGACTTTCCTTTACTTATAACGTTACTCCTACTGCATTTTATAGCTATTTGCCTGCGTATGAAGCAAGAAAAACCGACATTAAGGCAGTTCACTTTATTGGTTCTAATAAGCCTTGGAATTGGTCCTTGGATGATTCTGGCCAGGCTTATCATCCTTATTATAATTCTACCGATAACTCCAATTTAAAGGAGGCTGTTCAATCTTGGTGGGATGTTTATAACCTTTACAAACAAGTAGTTTTTCCCCCCTTTTTTGACTAAATATTATCTGAATGGAATAGGATTATGGTTCTGGTTCTGGTTCTGGTTCTGGTTCGATGGAAGAGAGCACTGCCTCTTTTGCACTT
>QZWR01000120.1:0-38239 GCA_004114325.1 Zoophagus insidians
ATAGACAGATTTGCAATTTTGAAAGCTAAAGTGGATATTATTGCAATTTTAAAACTTAAGTGGACACTTTTGCAATTATCCCCTAAATAAAAGTCTGGGGTCGGGAAAAAGGAGAGGAAGTAATACCACGTGCGCAACGTTTTTTTTTGAAAAGAGATTTTTTTCCGGAAATGGGAGAAAGTAGAACTGAACTGTTGGCTTGGATCAACGATTTGTTGCAGACCAACTATACGAAGGTTGAGCAACTCGGCAGTGGTAAGAATCTAACAAAAGACTGAGAAGTAGGCGCGGCATACTGTCAAATCATGGATAGCATATACGGCGATGTCACGGTGTCGAGGGTGAAATTTGATGCAAAGATGGAGTATGAATATGTGAATAATTTCAAAGTTCTGCAGACTTGCTTTGATAAACACAAGCTGGATAAAGGCATACCGGTCACGAAGCTAGTGAAGTGTAAGATGCAGGATAACTTGGAGTTTTTGCAATGGTTGAAGAGATACTGGGATTCGTATTATCCTGGCGGGGACTATGATGCGGTAGGAAGACGCGGCGGAGGTGGGGGAGGAGCTCCTAGTGGAGGAATGGGAGGAGGTTCTATGGGGGGAAGAACAGCAGCCAAGCCAAAAACTACTTCGTCTATGGGATCCGGTGGAGGAGGAGGAGGAGGAATGGGAGGCGGCATGGGAGGACGACAGAGCGTGAATAGTGACCGTGATTCACAGCACCAGCAAGCGATGATTCAAGATTTAAACCGCCAATTAGCAGAGGTGAGAATTACGCTCGATGGATTGGAAAAGGAGAGGGATTTTTATTTCCAAAAGCTGAGGGAAATTGAAGTGCTGGTTCAGCAAAAGTTGGACGAAGCGTACACCACAGGAGGACCTGAAGCGGTGATTTTGAACCAAATCCAGCAGATTCTCTACAGTACGGAAGAAGGATTCGACGTACCAGAAGGACAGGAAGAACAAGCACATGCTGCAGGTCAAGGACATTACGAAGAAGATGTGTTTTAAATTGGAGGAAATAAAATTAATTATGTTTCTTTTTCTCTTTCTTTTACGGCCAATTCTTGCCGACAGTGCATACTGACAACACATGCCAGCAATGCATGCCAACAACTCGACAACAACACATGCCAGCAATGCATGCCAGCAATGCATGCCAACAACTCGACAACAACTCGACAACAACACATACCAACAACACATGCTAATAAACAAGCAAATAATAATAATGATAATTAATAATACAAAAAAACTTAGCCATTAATGGCATCTCCAGAGACCGATTTCCTTAAGCGAAACAAAGTGGATGCCTTTCTAAATAAACCTCCCAACTTGTCCCTCTTTTGCTGAGGCTGAGGCGTAACATCACCCAACTGACTGTTGATAAACTGAACAGCATTTTGATGTATTGAACAAGAAGAAGCAGCTTTTCTGGGATGAAGCTCAGGTACCAGCTCAGGTTCTATGGGAGCCAGGGTCCAAACGGTACTTCCAGAGATTTCCGTACTTGGAGCACGGGGATATTCAAACCAAGATCTTCTCTTTTCTACGAAATAAGGAACTGCAGCAGCTACTTGGTGTTGAGAAAGGGAAGAACGATGGTGTTGTTGGTGCTGCTGATGTTGTTGTTGAAGGTAACTTATATGTGGTCTATCATGATCATCAAAGGTTAAACGATGACTGATGGGGGGAGAACAAGTTCCACCACGACTTAGCATAGGCATGGTAGTAGTAGTGGTGGGACGAGCAGAGGTGGATATAGAAGGAGTAGGCTTGGTAGAAGCAGCAGTAGTAGACCAGGTCAGGGAAGAAGCAGTAGTCGGGACTATTTTCATGGATTTAATGGTAGAAATAGCTTCTAAAATCACCGGTTCTGGAATTGAAGAATCTTCACGCATGGCCGAGTCCAAAATGGGGATGAAAGCATCGGTAAAGTCAGGAAAAAGGGGTAAAGAGTAACGCTCTTGAGCTTCTGACCAAGAAAAATAAAGACCGCCGACCGTGTAAAACAAGAAATTGGATAAAAGAGAGCGAAGGGTGATGGAGTCGAGAGTTGCTAGACTGGACGAAAGCAGGGGATGTTGCATTACTTTAGCCTGAAAGCGAGCGAGCAGACGAAGCAGAGCGGTGTCGTTAAGAAGCGGAGAAAGAGAGTGTACCGCTGTGGGAAAGGGCATTTTGTTGTAGTAGTTTCGAGAGAGAGAGAGAGGTGATGGTAATTGGAAGAGGGAATTGGCAATAACAGCACAATTTAGAGAAGCAGCACGGTTAAGAAGCAGCACGGTTTAGGAGAAGCAGCACACTCAAGAAGTAGTAGCACAGTTAAGAAGCAGTAAAAAAAACACTGTTGGAGGTCACTAAATACGAAGTTTCTTAAAACAGGAAAAAAAAACACATTTACTGAAAGACGCTGGAACTTGCAATAAAGGCACGGAACGCACTACCAGAAATAGATGTCTCCGATTGGTTGAGTTGTACCAGTCCAATCAACGCGTGTCCTCACACCATCTGTTCTCTCTTCTTACTTGTTCCTCCTCTTCCGGGCTGAAGTCATTGGTGATATTAAACGTTTTCCTGATTTCCTCCACGGTTTTGTTTTTAATCATATTCGCCACTGTTTTGCAGCAGAGATCCAACATCTGTTTAATGTCCAAGTAATTTGCTGCTAAAATCATGTCACACAGCGTTCCCTGATCCACCTTGCAGAATTCCTTGTCCCACTCGGATATGTCGTCTGAGGTTCGGTTCCTTGGATCGTCATCTTCCATCCGTGGTGGTGCGTCGCTTCGATGGTGGGTGCAGTACTCTATCACCTTGCTAAGGATGGGCCCTGATACCTGTGGCAGAGGGATTGCTTGTCCAACTCCGCCGAAATCTTCCAACATGTGTCTTATCAATAAACTGCGCTCAATAATCTCTCGTTCTACCAGCATCTCCGTTCCTTCTGCACTCGCCAATTTCACCAATGACTTTTCCATATCCTACACGTTATTATCCCACAAGTTATTATCCTACTACACCTTGTATGTCTCTGTTGAGCTACTTGTTGTGTCTGTGCTTGTGTGTGTTTGACTGTTCAACTTCCAATCGATGGTCACATGTATTTCAGTTGCATATCTTTCCCCATGCCTCCTCCATTGACAATACCTGAGAATTATTTTGCATATGTCAGGTTTGGGTTTTTGCTTTGACAATTCTCAACGAAAATTAGGGAATGGCGAGAGAATGATGTTAGAAATAGGCAGTTTTGTAAAGAAGTACTTTCTAGTAATCCTCTCCTCCCTTCCTTTAACCATGCAATCTCCACAGCTTGTCAACAATCCCTGGATTCGCTCATTCGTTCTGACCTAGACCGACAAGATTGTAGTGAAGGACTTGCTAAACTCATAGAGTTGGTCCAATCGCTCTTTTTAAAACTGGATTCATCTAATCCTGCTGCTTCTAATTTTGACTCTTCCGTTTCTGCCAAAGAGGTAAGTTATATCCTCCACACTAGCCAACTAATTATTGTTGTTGTAAGAAAAGAAAATCTGATTGGAATGCTGAAAAATTGGAAATCTTGGAATGGTTGCTCAAAGTAGTGAAACAAGTCCCTTTATTCAAGATTTTCGATACTGTTGCTCAACGCGAACATATAATCAAGTACAGTAATCATTGGTTATGTTGGGTTAATAAGCCCAAATAGTCTGTGTGTTAAACCTGCTCATCGAATCTTGGAAGGAGATAAATCTGTCGTTTTAAAGTTAAAGAATGTGGCTTTTACCTTAATTGGGCATTGCATCAAAGAACATTCGCATGGGTTTGGTATCCTTCTTTTAAGCTGGTATGGGTTTAATTGTAAAAGGTGCTCAAACAAATATCCTGCAAAATCTGCAGTATTATGAAGCTTCAAGTGTTACCATGGCTGAGCTAGTCTTGCATGTAATTAATATGTTCAATCATTCAGCATTGGTCGATCAACTTTTAAGGGAAATATCAGCTCGATCCTTTAAACAAGATGATGGAATTGCACCCCGCTCTTTTGGTCGATTCCTGGTTAGATTAGCTCAAGATGCTCCCTTGGTGTTGCATAAACATATGGTCTTGTTGGTTAAACACTTGGATTGTGAAGCTTATCCAATGAGAAATGCCTTGGTTGAAGTTATTGGCCTAGTGGCAGCTCATGTTGCTACTACCTTGGAAAATCAGGATGATGATGAACAATTAAGGAATGCTTTGGAAAGATATCTGGAATTATTGGAAGAACGAGCATTGGATTTAAACTCTTATGTTCGCTCGAAATTGCTACAAGTCCTGACCCAATTATGCGAGTAGGTCCTTTTCTAGTGCTAATGTTGACTTACCTCGAGAATAGATGTCGAGGGAAGTTTCCTAAACATCGTCAGATCTGGCTACAAACTGCTGTGGATAGAATGCAGGATAAGAGCAGTCAAGTGAGAACTCATGCAATAGAGCTGTTAACTCGTTTAATAATCACTCATCCTTTTGTAATGGATGGTGGCGAGTTAAAGTTGGAGGAATTTAAAAAACGACTGGAATTGATACAAAAAGAAATTGATGTATCTTTTTCTTCTAGTTTAATTCGGCTAAAACGCACAGGGCATGGATTTACCAGCAGAGTTCAAGGTGACCGCTGAAGATACTCATCAACCAATGATGTATGATGATGATGGTGATGATGATGGTGAGGAGATGGATCTGGACAAGGCAACCAGTAAAGCATTGGAGCCAGAACAAATGTTACGATTTAATGCACTTCAAGTTCAGCGCAAATATTACAAGGATGCAATTGAATTTACTGAAAAATTGGAATATGCCTGTTCATTTGTACTTCCTCTTCTGGCCTCAACAGTCAAGAGCGAGGTAAATGAAGCAATGGAATTTTTTGTTGCTGGTTACCGATATGGCCTGGGCCAAGCAAAGGAGGGTGTAACAAAGATGGTACATTTGATATGGTCAAAAGAAACAACCGGAGAACGAAGCATTAAAAACCGACTAATTGCTTCTTATAAAGAGTTATATTTTATCACCAGCGAAAATAACCCCACAGGAGAGGTTAATCAAATAACCAAAAATCTGTTGAGCTTAACTGAAGAAGCCACCTTTGCGGATTTGACCTCGCTTGAAATGTTACTAAGTGTGATGATGCAAGAGGGTTTTATCTCTAATGAAGTTGAACAAAAGCTTTGGCAAATTTACGGTGCTCAACGTACTGACATTCCTGCCAAACAAAGAAGAGGCTCTATAATGATACTTTCCATGCTTGCTAGAGCTAAGCCTAAAATGATTGAAGATAACCTGGATTTACTACAACGTGTGGGTTTGGGCTCTCATGGTCAGGTACTTTTTTCTTCTCCAAGCGATTAATTGAAAGTCAGAGTGATTTAAAATTGGCCATGTATACCTGCAAAGCTGTTCAAAGGATTGACCATGTCCGGTTTCCCAATCATAGCAATCTTTTTGTCAAATTGGGCCAATTCATCATAGCCCAAACAAAACTTTCTTTGGATTGGTTTGTCTTTCTTCCTTCCCTAATAAATAACCTATTAAATTCAGGTTTCCCTTGGTGGAACAAGCACTATCGGCTATTTACCAATTAGCCGAACATCCTGATCAATTAGCCGAAGCCTTGCTTAAGGAGTTGAGTCGACAATCCTTTTATGCTGAACATCCTGACACCATAGAAGCATCTACGCTCTCCCGATTACTCTTTGTGGTAGGACATATAGCTATTAAACAGTTGGTGTATATGGACCTAATTGAACAACAAGTGAAGAAACAAAGCACTCGTATTCTCCCTAGCCTGTCCTTACAATATTAACGAATGTACGGTGCTTATAGGAACGGCGGTTGAAGGAGCAGAGGATGAAGTTACCGAGACCATGCGTGTTTTAAGAGAAAGAGAGCTGTTATTTGGCCCTACCGCTTTATTGGGAAAGTTTGGGCCACTGGTTAGGAGAATTTGTGCTTCTAGCACCAAGTATCAACACCCGCTCTTACAAAAAGTTGCCATGCTTACTTTGGCCAAGTTGATGTGTGTTAGTGCCAAGTTTTGTGAGGCCAACCTGGCGCTATTTTTGACCATTTTGGAGAAATCCCCCGATTCCAGCATTAGGTGTAATCTGACTATCGGATTGGGAGATTTAGCAGTTTGCTTCAACACCTTGTTGGAGGATCATATGTTTTACCTCTTTGCCAGGCTATCGGATGAAAGTACACAAGTCAGGAAAAACGCCCTGATGGTGTTGACCCATTTAATCCTTAACGGGATGATCAAAGTCAAGGGGCAATTGGGCGAAATGGCCCGATGTTTGATCGACCCTGATGCGAGGATCTCGGACCTGGCCAAATTATTCTTCACCGAGCTTGCCAATAAGGAAATCTCCTTGGCTGGTTATATCCCAGACATCATTAGCCAGCTCTCCATGGGGGTCAATGCTGTAAATGAGGCGGGGTTTCAAGAAATCTTGAGATTTTTATTCGAATTGATCAAAAATTCCGATAATTTGATCGATAAATTATGCCTTAGGTTCAAGTTTGCCTCAGACCCCAGGCAATGGCGGGATACTTCCTTTTGTCTTGGCTTGATCCCTTTCAAGAGTGAAAAGGCCTTGAACAAGCTGGTTGATCATTTCCCCCTTTATCAGGATAAACTATTGGATGATGCTGTTTATAAAAATTTTCAAGATATCAGTTCCAGGGTACCCCCTTCTTCTCCTGATAATTGTGATATTGACGGTTTTGGCTAGTTGAAAAAAAGCGGGAAAGGAGAATGGCGCGTCTTGTTGGATCAATTTGAGGCCCAGTTGAAAACCCAACGACAAGTCTTGTTGGAAATGCAAATGGTTATGCAAACCGGGAAGTTGGACCTAATGATGGTGGATGAACCGCCTAGACCACCGGTGCTAAGAGCAAGAGCCACTCCTTCTCGTAGAAAGAAATTGTTGGATCATATGGAATCGGATTCTGAGTCTGGTGGTGATGTATCAGAAGAAGATGAAATGGACTTGATGCGGACATTGCCTCCTCCTGATCCTGCTGAGCCACTAACTCAAACTCAGCAGGTAGAGGTGGAGATGGAGGCTGAGGTGGGAGAAGGAGAAGGGGAAGAAGAACAAGAAGAAGAAGAAGAAGAGGCAGTAGTTGAAAAATCTACCAAAAGAAAACCATCCTCAAGAAAGGTTTTTTTTGTTTGAAATTTACCTAATTAACAAGGGAAATTAGAAAGAAAAGCCCAGATTATCTTTTGGAAAAACCAAAAACACTGTTAAAAGAAAGATAAGATTTCAGGTCGATAGTGATGATGAATAAAGAAGGAGAATTAACGAGTATTTAATGAAGCCGCCACCGTTTTAACTTGATGTTTTAACCCATCCACCAATGACTCAATGGTAGGGTATTCAATGCCCCGTAGTCTATAACAGTTGGGATGCACACTGACATGCCATTCCACCGGGGGCTTCTTCAACGAATACATCCAAGAAACTGGGAAATATAACGGATTGTCCGGATTATAACAAAAGCCATATATCGTCCTTGCTTCCAACTCCAACCGATTGCGCATCCAATCATCTACCTCTCAGGTGAGCTTTGACAAGTGGTAAAAGGGAGAATTACGAAGTTTGGTGAGATTGGTGGTGGCAAAAAAGCGGGGATGTCTTGAAAGCTCCTTTACTCGCTTGACCAACTCTTCAACATGGTTCACCATAAAATCATCTAAATCGCAATAACTTTGATTCCCTACCACTAATTCTGCCCCCAAAGTATATTCATTGGGCTTTCCCAACTCCAATACGTCTACACACACACTGGGTAAGCACACATAGGGTAGGGAATAATTAATACCAATATTGTCATACATGTCATCGGCTACCTTCCAAGTAACCACCAAATGATCAGATCCCTTGGAACTTGGCCTTATTACATAGGCGCCCATTCCTCTATTCTTCAGGAATTTTACCGCTTCAGAATAATTGAAGTTTCTATAGGCAGGATGGTTGATCACGCGCAGTTTGTTAACTTTTAGTTGTTGCTTAACTCGTTCCCTTTCAACAGCAAGTTCAGCATCCATTTTTGCCAAATCTTGGTCATAATACATATCCAAAGCTCTTGGAAAGGTCAACTCGCGTTTGGCCATCTCGATATCGGATTTTCTTGCCGAAAGTTCTACCAAAAAGCGCTGAGTTTCGATTTTTATAGTGGCAAATTGTTTGGTATCTCCTATTCTGAACATTTCTTGTAATTCCGGTGCGTTGGGGTGATCACTTCGGTTAGCACTCATTAAAATCCCATCAACTCCATTTTCCAAGATTAACGACACAAAATTTTGCGTAAGGTTTACAACTTTGGCCTGTACCAACATCATCGGCCTTAACGTATCGTCCGTCGTACCACTAAGCCTGGAGAAAGCCTCTTCCACAGTCATAGGCGTAAAAGTTTCCCTAGTATCCAGCCAAGGAGTTTGGATTTCTCGCTTTATATGTTCAAGCAGAATACGCTTTGGTTCATTCATCTGTTGTTGTAAGACTTCGGCATAGTCATCCAAGTTCAGCTCGTTTAACCTTTCTGCTTCTTTGCTATTTTCCATTAATTTTTGCAAAAAGGTTTGTTTTCTATCATCAACATCATCTTGTTCCACCTCCAAGGCATCAGCAGCCATTTTCCTGGCCAGTTCATAATCCGCTGGATGAATCCTGGTTCGGTCCAATACATCGCCACCTCTTTCTGATTTTATGCGCAAGAAACCAGCACAATTAATGAAAACGTTGGTCGTTAGTAATGGGATCTCTGCTATTAATACTCGCCGTTCAACATAATGATGTGGTGTATGGGCATGAGCTCGTTTTAATAATTGAGCAGCTTTACGTGGTCCTAGGCCACAAATATACGGTAACATCGCTGCTTCACTTGGTTCCCATAAACAACGGTTCATATCGACGCCAACATCATTAACAGCATTTACCAACACTCGTTCCAGTTGCTTTTTAAGCTTTTCTTCTGATACCAAATGTTGATGATGATGCCAGTTAAACGCTATTAAATCTGACAAAGGAATTTGAGCATATTCTCTAACGGTGCGCTGGTGCCTTCTAGCAACACCAAGACAATATCTCAATAATCCATCAACTGCTGGAAACTCTTGTTTGGCTATTTCACTTTCCATAAACCATCTTGCAGTATCGTCCTCTGCAAAATATACAGGAGCTTGTTTGATTAATCCCAGTTCTTCATAGAGTTGCTGGGTTTGATCCATTAACCTTCGAGTACCAACGTTGAATCCTGACACGAGAATGATATCAGGCTCAGCTCTCCTTACTAGTTCTTGAAATTGTTGTTGTAATTCTGGATCTCTTATATTATCCAGACTATGGTGCTCGACTACTTTTCCTTTGCGGGAGACAAAAACCAAGGAAACGGAGTCTTTTCTTATGTCACCATGACCCCAAGATATGGCCAGTACTTTGGGCATTTCTCTTTCCTCTGGCCTATAAGGTTGCATATTGATCCTTCTCGTAAATTCTGAATAAATAGCTTTCAAGACTTGATCTTCAATGCGAGAACGGAAATATTCTTTTGCCCATTTCATCAAATACTCCTTCAGGAGTAAATCAGCAAAGGCCTTTTTTACAGCTTTCCTTCGCAAATCATTCCAAGCCTCTGAATCAGTATCACTTAATAGAATATCGGTTGCATCTCTAAGAAGTTGTTCCTGCTCAGGTATAGTAATTTCAAGTTCTAAAAGGCCATCTTGTTCGGCTTGAACCAACAGTAGAAACTCATCTCCAAATAAATTCAGAGGTTTCCTTTTGATGTATTTCATGTTCTTTTATTTTCAAGGGTTAAATCTTTTATGGAAGGGATAAAATAAACTTACAAAGCAAGGATGTGTATCTTGAATTTTCTCCCTTCCTCTATCATTTAGGTTAACGCTGCAAACAGCTTCCTGCTTGAAGCGAGTTTTCAAATGTTGTCTAATCAACGGATCAACTGCAATTTGTTGAGCAAATGTTTCTACGGCCACTAAATTCTCTCGTTACTTAGTAAACTGTTACAAAATGTAACCTACAATTAACAATCTGCTCGGCTGATTTGAAGCGTTGACCATCCAAGTAAGCTTCAGCCACAGCAAAAGGAAATCCTTCGGGGTCTTTAACGGCTTCTCGAACTGTATCTGTTCGAAAGTTTTCTGAAAATTGTTTAAAGTCAAGGCCAAATAAAACTTTGACGAAATTCTCAACGGCAGTATTTTTAACAGTTTCCCAAATGCTGACTTCGCCCACTCTCTTGTCCTGCCTTAGAGAAAAACCATGCCAAAACCTCATATATTCAGCAACATCTTCTACATCGTCAACGGTTTGTGCCTCTCTTAGAGCCATTTCAGCATAAGCATCCGGTTCTTTTAAACGATCCATCCTTGCTTGCACCACTTGACGACGTCTTCGAAAGGAGAGAAATTGGAGCGAGAGATCCCAAACACGCCACAAATCTTCCCTCGTGAGAACAGGGACGGGAGATTCATTCCGCCAATCGGAAAAGTAATCTCGTTTATGTACATCAAGGATGGGAACTTCCAAAATGGGCTTTTTTACCCCAGCGGAGGAATGCATGAATTCGACAGCGGATTGGACAGCTTCTCTTGCTCGACTTCTCTCAGCATTAATTTCTCCTGCTATTTCTCTGAAGATATATTCAACTTGTTCCTCCAAATCTGCGCTACTAATGGGCTGATCATAAAAATGCTCCGCTTCGGTGGTTCTTCCGGTAGCAGTGACATACCAGCTAAGCTGCATTCTCTCAGGGATATCTCTAACGCGAATATCTTCATCTTTATCGGTCAACATTTTAGCTTCCAATTCTGATGGTTCAAAGAGTTGACGTAAACGTTCATGACTTTCTTCTGCGGTTAGATCTGAACGTAAATCCCTTCTTCCACGTTCCATTTCTTCCTCCAAAGCGTAAGAATATTCTCCGGTAACATCTTCGAAAATTTGAGCAAGTTTTGTTGCAGTTGCCGAGTCTTGAGAAACCTCTCCTGGATTCAGCCTCTGCCTTGCAGGTCTTCTACGCTCTGAAGAAGGCTCAATTTCTTCCAAACCATCTTCTTCATCTTCAATAAAATCGTTTTCCGAGTATTCTCCACCACCTCCAGCTCCAGCATCGTCCAAATCATCCTTCTTTTCTTCAAACAATTCCTCAAGATCTTCTTCGAATCTCTCCGACCTGGCTTCCCGAACTCTTACTTCTCGGCCTTTTTTTAATCTTTTAAAAACATGCCTCTATTGTGGTGTTTGTTAAAGAAAGGAAAGAGGTGATAATACTTCTGCGTCAGGTCTTTTAAGCGAAAGTCCAGTATTTTCTTCAACCAACAGCCGATCTTCCTCGTCCAAATCTTCTTCTTCATCCAGGCTGGATTTGTGACTTCTTTTTTTATGCTTTTTACGCTTTAACCGACGATCTTCGACAACTTCTTCCTCGTCCTCTTCTTCTTCCACTTCATCGTCGTCAACAACAAAGCCCTTGTCTTGTTCAGTTTCTTGATCGAGAGCATCTTCATCCTCTTCATCCTCGACATCGTCTTCCTCCCCATAATCACCGTTTGCTAAGCTAGAAAGTTCATCTTCCTCTTCATCATGTTGGTGGTGTTCCATGGTTTAAAGTCACGTTACTGCCCTTTCCCTTGGGAAATGCCTATTTCTGATCATTGTCTGGTGGAACAATTAAACGGCTCTCCGTTTCACCTTTATTATCAGCTGCATGGAAATGGACCAGAAAGAGTACTATTTATAGGAGGTAAGGCTTTTTTTTACACTATTCAAGTGGTGATGTTGATCAGGATTAAACATGGGTGTTGCTGGATGGGAATTTCAAGTAAAGTCCAAGTCAAATTATTGACGAATTATACATAGTGCGAGTATTTCACTAAGCAAGGAGGATACACCATTTGTGTTTATGACCAGCGAGGATGTTCAAGGTCAGATACACCGCCTGGGAACTATGCAACCACGGACATGGCGAGAGATGCGCTCTTTCTATTAAAACACTTGAAATGGAACAGGGATATCCATGTGGTAGGATCCAGTCTTGGTGGAATGGTAGCGCAAGAGTTGGCATTGGTTGCTCCTCCTTCTCTGATCAAAACACTAACTTTGGTTTCTACACATGCCGGACTTACCACACCTCCTGTAAGCCAATTACTAGAACACACTAACAATTATGGCTCTAGTTATATGGAATGTATAATACAATGCGATCTCTTATAGCTGAAGATATGGATGCTCGAGTTGAGCTTAGTTTAAAGGCGTTATTTCCAGAGGTATTTTCACTTTCAAGTATTACAAGTTTGTATGTGACTGGTTAAATAGGAATGGTTATCAACACCAAATGAAGATCCCATATTTGATAGTAATCGTAGTTGGTAAGTGATCTTTCACTTTCCCCTGGCTTAGTAATAGGAAAGGGTTCGAAATGTATTGCAACAACGAGTCATCCAACATCCCATCTCGTCCAGTGCTGGAGTCAAGGCACAAATGGCTGCATCTCTAGGTCATCATGTCTCAAGAGAGAAGCTGAACTCTTTGGGAGAGCGTGGTTATGCCATTCTGGTGGTGACTGGTGACGAAGATTACATGGTTAAACCTTCAAACTCCGAGTATCTTGCCAAGGAGTTGAATGCGAAGCTGAAGGTATTGAAAGGCTGTGGTCATGCTCCACACTTGCAAGAACGTCATGCCTTTAACCAGTTACTTCAGGCGCATTTTGAAAGTAGAAATAATTAAAGATGACTTTTCATTTTCCCCTTGTAATCCTCCTTCTTTTTCCTTTCCTCGTCTTCTCTCCCTTTTTCCCCTACTTCCCAAGCAGGTCCATGAAGTAGCTCACAAACAGTCATGCCGTCAAGCATTCGTTGTAATCCCACTGCTCCCATAGGTGCTACTCTTAGATCTAGAGGTCGACCAAACCACTTTTCTTCATCTTCTCCCTTCAACATTAAAGGACGCATATTTGCTGTAGTTGCAAATATTTTTTCATCTTTCTTTGGAATTAATACGGGGATTTCACTTTTATTACTGGAACTTGCATTTATGAAAAATTGTGAGGAGGATTTCATTGTTGATATCATGTGAGTTATTATACACTCTCTATCCTTATCACACCATATCACTATAGCATGTATTTACTGTGGTGGATTCGAATGTACAGTGAAAAGGTCTAAAATGACTGTATATGCGTGTGTCTAATGAGCAGTGCCCATTAAGCGGTGTCCATTAAGTGGTGTGTGCAAAGAGTGAGAGAGTCCATGGCAAAAAAAATAAGCATAGGGACCTCACAACTCACGGAGGAAAATCCGGGCATACAACAACAAAACGGGCTCCTCTTCACTCTTCTCTCACACTCTTCTCTTTTTCCCTTTAATTCTTTTGTAGTTTTTATTAATTTTAATGATATATTCATATCCCTTCTACTTGTTATTTTTATCTAGCACCGTTTATCTCTCAGTCTGTAATGCTGTCACCATTAAGCAAGGTGACGTTGCTAGCTTGATTACTCCGCAAACTATCCCTGCGTTGTTTCGTCGACAAGAGGACCCCGAAAGTACTGCTGAAGAACCAATCGCTGATGAACTTTCTGGATACCCCGAAGAAGGTGCTGTACCGGAAGGTGAGGAAGGAGGTGATGCAAAGGAGGTGAAAAAAGGTAAGGACGGGAAAGGTGAAAAGGAGGGGAAAGGAGGTAAGGGTAGCAAGAAAGGTTTAAATGCACCAAAGAAATCTAAAGATTCTGCTTCTGGAGATGCGAAAGACCATTCTAAAGCAGCTGGAAAGCCCAAAGGAAAGGGCGAAAAGAAAGCCAAGAGTTTAGATGAAGCTACCAAAGCCGACAAGTCAGGAAAAGGTAAAGCTAACAATGCCGACAAGAAAGCTGGTAAAAAAGCCAAAGCTGACAAAACTGCCAAAGCTGACAAAGCCGGAGAAGGTAAAGCCGACAAGAAAGCTGGTAAAAAAGCCAAAGCTGACAAGACTGCAAATGCTGACAAGAAGAAAGAAAAAGTTGTTAGTAATGAACTTGATAATGTGGATCCTAGCCAGGCATTCAACACTTCGGTCGTTATCATTCCTGTTGTTGTTTCACAACATCCCGACAAGAAGCTCAAAATGGTCGTTGCACCTCCTCAAGTCGTTAATGCTAATGGAAAGATGAACCTTGATGCCAATTTTGTTAGTCCTGAATTAATATCTGAGGCTGAAAACGATGATGGTCCTGATGTCGTTGCTGAAGGTTTGAGAGGATCTGGTAACAGTAAGTTTAACCTTTCACTGCAAATCTAACTCTTGCCAGAAGATAAAGGAAAAAAGGATGTTCATAAAGGTCCCGACAAAAAGGTATTTTATTAAATGATTTACTTATTAATTTTATTTTCAGAATAAAGCTGGAAAAGGAAAGTTGAACAATAAAGATGATACTGATGAACCCTTCTATGGTGTTGATCGTGAGCCCAGAGGTAAAGGAAAGTCTAATAAAACCGATAAGAAATTGAAAAAAGAAGACAAGAAACCGGGCAAAGGACTGAAGGGAAACAAAGACAAGAAAGTTGATAAGAACGCCGACAAGAAAGATAAGAAAGCCGCGAAGAAGGATAAGAAGGTCGACAAGAAAGCCGCAAAGAAGGCCGACAAGAAAGATAAGAAGGCTGACAAGAAAGATAAGAAGGCCGCAAAGAAGGCCGACAAGAAAGATAAGAAGGCCGCGAAGAAGGATAAGAAGGTCGACAAGAAAGCCGCAAAGGAGGCCGACAAGAAAGATAAGAAGGCCGCGAAGAAGGATAAGAAGGCTGACAAGAAAGCCGATAAGAACGCCGACAAGAAAGATAAGAAAGCCGCGAAGAAGGATAAGAAGGTCGACAAGAAAGCCGCAAAGAAGGCCGACAAGAAAGATAAGAAGGCCGACAAGAAAGATAAGAAGGCTGACAAGAAAGTCGCGAAGAAGGCCGACAAGAAAGATAAGAAGACCAACAAGGAGGAGAAAGAGGATGATGAAGATGGATATAATGTTGATACTGAAGGGGATGCTCCAGTAAAGGCAAGCAAGAACAAGAAAGCTGACAAAAAGGCCGATAAGAAGTCTGATAAGAAGAAAGCTCCAACAAAAGACAAGAAAAAGGCTGCAGCAAAAGATGATGAGGGCGAAGGAGGCGAAGAAGAATCTCCAGCAAAAGACAAGAAGAAAGCTCCAGCAAAAGACAAGAAGAAGGCTCCAGCGAAAGACAAGAAGAATGCTGCAGCAAAAGATGATGAGGGCGAAGGAGGCGAAGATGAATCTCCAGCAGAAGGGAAGAAGGCTCCAGCAAAAGACAAGAAGAAAGCTCCAGCAAAAGATAAGAAGAAGGCTCCAGCGAAAGACAAGAAGAAGGCTGCAGCAAAAGATGATGAGGGCGAAGGAGGCGAAGATGAATCTCCAGCAGAAGGGAAGAAGGCTCCAGCAAAAGACAAGAAGAAAGCTCCAGCAAAAGATAAGAAGAAGGCTCCAGCGAAAGACAAGAAGAAGGCTGCAGCAAAAGATGATGAGGGCGAAGGAGGCGAAGATGAATCTCCAGCAGAAGGGAAGAAGGCTCCAGCAAAAGACAAGAAGAAAGCTCCAGCAAAAGATAAGAAGAAGGCTCCAGCGAAAGACAAGAAGAAGGCTGCAGCAAAAGATGATGAGGGCGAAGGAGGCGAAGATGAATCTCCAGCAGAAGGGAAGAAGGCTCCAGCAAAAGATAAGAAGGCTCCAGCGAAAGATAAAACGAAAGCCAAAAAGGACAAAGGGGGCGAAGCTGTAGGTGCTGAGGAAACTGATGGGGAAGAGCCAACAGAAAAACCAAGTAAAGCTACGAAAGCAGCCAGTAAGAAGAGTGCAAAGGACGAAGAATCACCACCAGCAGCTGATAGCGGGGATTCTGGTTATGGTAAAAAATTATTTTAATACTAATCATTAGGAGGTAAAAGCAGTGCAGTGACTCCTGCAGGGGCTATACCGGAAGAATTAAGAGAAAAAGTCGCTTGTATAAGTGGTAGTCAGACGTGTAATGGCAACGCAGTTTATGTTTGTGGTGATAATGGCAAATGGGATTTGGATATGATTTGCCCAAAGGGCATGAAATGTGACTCTAAGATTTCAACATGCTCCAAAGGTTAATAATATTTATAACTGTTTTTTAAGAAATTATCTTTTTGTTCTCTCTATCAAAGCTGCTTTAAAATCTTGTATTTTCAACTAGTTTGCATGTAAGTAATCATTGACGTTTAACAATACCTCTTGGGGTTTTGAGCCATTACTCTTGATCGCATTCAAAGCGGCATGTTTTACCAACGATTTTAGATCTGCACCAGTGAATCCCATCAAGGACTTTTGATTCATTTCCATCAATTCAATTCCTGGTTCCATCAATGAGCTAAATGGAACTCTCCTAGCGAGAACTTTCAATATATCCCAACGTTCTTGTTCATTAGGTACTGGCACCTGAATATATTGATCCAAGCGTCCTTTGCTTCTCAGTATGATATTTTGAAAGAAGAGGATACCTGGTCTTAATAGGGAATCATTGACTAGTTCAATATAGTTGGTCGCTGCTAAAATGATAACTCCTGTCATATAATTATCAAGCTGATCTAATTCCAAAATGATTTGCGATACCAACTAACCCTGAAGTTTAATTACGAATGGCAAAGAGAAT
Organism: Zoophagus insidians; assembly: GCA_004114325.1. Taxonomy (NCBI): domain Eukaryota; kingdom Fungi; phylum Zoopagomycota; class Zoopagomycetes; order Zoopagales; family Zoopagaceae; genus Zoophagus; species Zoophagus insidians. The sequence goes on from QZWR01000120.1 coordinate 16,720, forward strand.
ACCTTTGTCCCAAATTCTCCTCCCTCACTTATATTTTTTGAAAATACGCATTCAATTTCATCCAAGAATAAAATACAAGGAGATAGTTTAAGCGCATTTTGGAATATACCAGCAATGACCTTTTCAGATTCCCCTGTTACCTTTTTTTAAATTCTGGGATTAAGAGGTGGGAGGAGTATTACCAATTTCTCCTTTAATTAGTGTTGGCAAAGATATAGGTAGAAAATTGCATTGACATTCAGTTGCTATGGCTCTGGCCAACATGGTCTTTCCAGTACCAGGAGGTCCATACCTAACTCATTTGAGTAATCGCCTCAATGGTTTGGAAGACTTACATTACGGCTCCTTTTGAAGGAGAAAATCCATGCTGTTTGAGTAATTTCCATTGCTTGTGAAATTGGCCAACTACCTCTTTTAGCCTTTTCTATAAAAAGCATTCAAGCATAATTGAAGCAAAATACCTTGACTTTTACTAAACCGCCTATATCATTCCATTCAACACCTTCGATGGTGGATTGGTGATCATCTTTTATATAGTCACCGATTAAAGTATCTCTAACGAGTTTCTTTGCTTTGATAAAATGTTTCAACCCCAACTCTTCAGAGTTTTCTGAATATCCTTATGTATCATTTACAATAAGGTGGAATACCTTCAAAAGCAGCTTCTAATGCCAATGAAACACATGCCTCTATATGGCTGGGCTGAAACCCATAACATCGATGGGAAAAGATGTCCAAATCAACATCATTTGCAACTTTACGATTTCCTTGCAATAGATTCCGAAAAATCAACCTTCTCGTTTCTAAACTTGGTAAACTCAGCCTAAATTCCATCTATTCCATATTAATCAGGTATGAAATTGTATCGAAAACCTCAAAAGACTTTCGCAATTCTGGCCATAATGAATGAGGATCTTCACAATTACCAATCTATGCTCTTAAATACCAAAATAACGTAAATTTACCAGCAAGATTTCCGATATCCTTTGTTCTTCAAACTGTTTCAGATATTGTGATAACAACATCGATTCCAACCAAGTTGTACTGCTCAAATTCTTGACAAACATATTCAATTCCAAAAATACTTTACAGCTCTAGTTATGGCCAATAAATGATACCTACACAAGGGGTTTGTAATAGTGCTTCTTGTATTTGTTCTACTATTGCCACTGCTTTTTCCGACTTTTCATAAAGTCTTGGTTTTATAATCTAGTTGTTTTAGACAAAATAGGTTAATCCAGCAAACCTTGACTTGGAATTCCTGGCAACAACTACCCAGTAATTCCGTTTTACCTAATTCTTAACAATTCCGTCAAGAATATATTCTTACCAATACCCGAGGCACCAGTTACAAGTAGACTTCTAGGGTAGGCATCAGAGAGTGGCATCTCTAAGGGATTTTCGCCAAAGGCAATTTGAAATATCTCATGGATACTGCGATATCAGACACTTGCTTTTCAAAAAGGCTTACAGCTTTCCTTCATTTTCAAAATATTTCCAACGCATGTTTCAGCACGTGATCACGACTAGCAAACGTTAATTATTATTAATTTCTTAATATCGAAATAATTATCATTTTGGGAAAACATGGTGCCAGATAAAATTCCATCATGCTTGGGCGGAGAAATACTTTGGGTTTATTATTACTTTCCCCCAAATTAATATATTGTGGTCGCCCCAACTACACACGGAATTACTATATCTATGTCATTGGAATTTGCCCCTGAGCCTTCTCGCATTTCGGTAAATTACCCTCATCATAAAGAGAAAGCTAACTCAACTTGATGGGCGGGGGAAAAGGTGTTTATAGGAAGTAGTAAGAATGAGCGCTTATTCCATTCAGTTGCATACTTCGGGACATTCACAGCGCTGGTCTTAAATGTTTTATACACTCTATCTATAATAGCATTTAATCCGAATGAATATTCGTTAAGACGAGTCGTCAGTATCTTCCTGGTTGTCAACTCTTTCGCCCATCTCTATAAACTGGGAGTGGCTTGGAAAGGGCAAAAAAGTCGATCGTTGAGGCTCTTGTTTCTACTCCCTACAATGCTGGTCATAGATATAATTCTTTTTACTACACAAGCACTTATTATGAACCTGAAATGGGAGAACTCGCAGTTAATACTATTTTTATTAAATATCCTCAACAATGCTGGTTTTGGATGTGTTTATCTGTATTTTTGCGATAAATTAAGAAGAGAGAGAAAGTGGAATATTAAATACGACGAAGAAGGTAGCTCTTGTCTTTGGTGTACTTACGAGTGTATATGGGTTAGGCATGGAAGATTATAATGCCAAAGTGTCCAACTTATTTCTGAAGCTTCAGATATATACAGCAATCCCTACATTAATACTGTTTCTGGTGATAGATAATACAGAGTTTATGGCAACATCAAGATATACAATCGGATTTGATATATTATCGTTGTTCATGTTTCTCGTTGGTGCAATAGTTGCCGCACTTTCCTTGAATCGTTCTTTGGTTTTTGGATTGATTTGTTCGATTTTACTGTTCTTGTTCGCGATTTTTGACCTGGCTTATTGGTGTTTCAAGCTGTTTTATTTAGCCTATTTCTGGCCAATTCCTATGCTAGGTAATTTCTCCAGATTTTATAGCCAAGGAAGCTAAATATGAGGGTAGTTCTCACCTTTTTGTGCAACATGATAACAGTTAGCCTTTTGAAAAGCCATATTCTGTTGTTGAAATGTCGTACCTTGGGAAAGAACGAAACACTTCAATGCTAAGTCATTAATCGAATGTTGTTTGTTTAGCAGATTTAATTAAATTAAAATTATTTTTTTATAAATTATTTTTTATTTCAAGAGCCCTATCACCACGTTTCAACATATTCAGGCTAATACTTTTCAATATAAATGCACTATGTATAGGTACAATCTCTCTATAATTGACAAGAAATATTACTAACCCTATTCAATTAGCTTGATATATTCATTTTGATAACTCTCCTTTTTCTCCTTGAACAAATTTGAACTTGTGCAAATTGTTGAAACTAAATAAAATATAGAGAATACCTGGCATTTATACAAAGAAGTTATTTGAAAGAGAGTCAAGCTAAAGCACAACTATAGGTCATGAAAATTACATAATTGGTTACAAGATACCGTAAACTCTTGACCCTGGAGGTTTTAAAACTTGACGCTAAAGGTCCAAATGTAAAGACTGTTTTCAATCCGTTGAGTTTCTGCAATAGATGGATCCTCAATTCATTATGAAACAATAGTGGTTCGTGGTTTGAAAGTATTACTAAACTTTGCTGTATTTAACTTCAGCTGGAATTTCTTATTGGCTTTTTTCTCATTTTTGACAAAGTTGCTATTAGTTTTTAAGTGACATTTAGTTGCATCCATTTCTGCCAAGTCTTTCAAGTTGAACGATACCATGCTCGTTCTTGGGTATCGAAGTTAGAAAAGGCTTTAGTAGTCAAATTTACACAACTGCACTTCCGTGCAGTTAACAATAATAATAATAATAACAGTTTGCAACAACCTGGAAAGGGAAAACAGACTATTAACCGGGAATGGAAGAATTAATTTAAAGATTTTTGAACACGTGATAAGGATTGTTTTTTTCTATCACTCTAAATATTCGGATAAATGTTTATTGAAATTTCAAAATATCAAATAATTTCCATTATTGAAATAAAGTTGACTTTGTTCCTTCCTGCCAAACTCTCTGTTATAGAAGAGAGGAAATTGGTTCGTTTATTACAGTAATATGGGGTGTGTGAATTACACAAGAACTGGGCAATTGTACTTGTAATTTCCCGATATTACACTACAAGGCACAGGCCCAATTACATCAGAATAATTACGAGCTGGTAGTTGTAGAAAGGTGGCATTATAGCGAAGGAGAAGGAGGAGTGGTAGAAGTGATAGGAGTGGTGGAAGTAGAAATCAAATTAACTCCTTGCGGTTCCTCAGTCGTCACAACTTCTTTCTCCTATTATTAAAACTCCACTCACTTTCTCTCTCTCACTTTCCTCTCTTCCTTTCAAACACACACATCCCAGCTTAGCTCATAGCTTACTAAAAGCCCCTACTGGCTCTACTAACTAGTAGATCCCCATCATCCAGTAAAACCTCTAAGCGTTTTGCCACAAATCCAACTCTGACAATTTACCCCCGTCATGAGTGCTACAGTGACCGTTTATGGATCCAGTATTTCTGGAAACATGAGGGTAATCCTTCTTCCTGGTTTGCAAGACTAAGTGTGAGAGGTTAGATTAAGGGCGGTCAAAAATTGGCCGAGTCTACCTTGACTTCCTTTGGCATTCCATTTACATTTGCCGACATTGCCTCGGATGAGCAGGCGAAACAGTATATGCGTCGTCACAACCGCGGAGATAATCAACTCCCGCAGTTTTTTGTAAATGGAGAGTACAAAGGAGTAAGTTTAGTTCCACACCTCTCTTGCTCACTTTGAGATTTAGGGATTAAAAGAATTTGAACAAGCAATTGAAAATGAACAATTGTTTGAATTTTTGGGATTAAACTCTGCTGCTCCACCTCCACCTGCTCCCGCTGTTGTTACTACCAATGGAACTTCCGCCGATGTCTTTACCAATGGCTCCGCTAAATTGGATGAAGATTTGGATGCTGATGATGCTGCAGCTCTCAGAGCACTTGCTGAATTTGAAGAATTAGAGAAATCGAATGGCCCCATAGAGCTCACTCCAGCTTCTGCAGTTGAAGATGTTAAACCAGAGCCCGCCCCAGAACCTACACCAGAGCCCGTCGTGGAGGCTGTTGTAGAGACTACGCCAGAACAAGTTCCCGATGTTTCTCAAGAACCTGCTGCTGAAGTAGCTGAAACTGCTGAAGAACAAGCCACAACTGTAGATGCTACAGTTACTGCCTCAGAGACCAAACCAGAACTTGAGGAACCGTCTGAGAAGGCTGAAGAAGAGCCCGTTGCCTCTATAGTCGATGCTAAAGAAGAAGTACCGGCCCTTGCCGTAGCTCCTATAATCGCTGAAGAACCGGCCCCTGAGGTTGCTGAAGAAAATACTACTGCCGTTGTTGAATCTGCTGAAATACCAGAAGCCAAGGAAACATCTGTAGAACATTTGGAACAAGGTTCAGTTGAAGAAGAAGAAGCTGAGCATCACGAGGAACCACACACAGATGATCATGCAGAGGAACATGTCGAAGAACATGTTGAAGAAGCTCAAGCTGAAGATCATGTAGAAGAACACACCGAAGATCATGTTGAGCTACACGCTGAAGATCATGTCGAGGAACACATGGAAGAACACGCTGAAACTCACACGGAGGAACATGCTGATGAAGAAGCTCACACAGAAGAACACCCACAAGTGACCCACACTGAGGACCATGTTGAAGAAGCTCACATTTCCTCAGGAGAAGCCACAGCAGATGTCACTACGGATACTGTACATACAGAAGAAACCTCAGGAGCAGATACAATTACCGTGACGGAAGCCCCCGCTGAGGAAGGACACGCGGAAGAAGCAGTAGAAGCTACATCTCAAGCTCTTCAAGTTCCAGAAGATGAACACCACGCTCCAGAAGTAGAAAGTGCTCATTCTCCAGAGCCTCATGAAGTAGAGGAAAAGGCTGCTGCTGTGAAGCCTGCAGTCAAGAAGAAAGTTGTAGCTGGTGCAGCAACTGCCGGAGCTGTGAAGAAAGTTGCTTCTACCAGTAAAGCGTCATCTAAATCTCCACTTCCGAAGCCTAAGACAGGCACAGCATCTGCCAAAGCTAGCCCCGCCACGACATCCAAGGTTGTAAAACCTACAGCAGGAGCAGCAACAGGAGAAAAGAAGACAACCGTTGCAAAACCTGCAGCAGGAACAACAAAAACTGCAGCAGGAACAGCAAAAGCTGCAACTACTGCCGCGAAGGTTCCAGCCACCAAGACTGCAACTGCGACTAAAGCTCCTGCTGCCAAACCCGCTGTGGGAACAGCAGCAGCAAAGACGACAACTACGACAAAGACAGCATTGGCGAAACCATCCACATCAACAGCGAAGCCAGCAACTGGAACAGCAGCAAAGACGTTGATTTCAAAGACCACAGCGACAACATCGAAAACTACTGGAACGACGGCAGCGAAGACTGGAACAACTTCAGCAGTCAAGCCAAAAACCACCACCGCCACAGCGACAACATCGAAAACTGCGGGAACGACAGCGGCTAAAGACAAGATAGTAAAGAAAACCAAAACCTAGAGAGTAAGGGAGAGGAGGGAATGGTTTTATCTTTATATATATAGTCCTTTATTTTCGACAAGTTTTTTTGAATAATACTGCAGAGTGTTGTTATTTATAATCAATCAGAGAAATAATCATCTTTCAACTCAAGAAGAGGATTTGTGTTGGTGTCTTTCGAGGTGGTGATAGTGGTGGGGTTTTTGGCAGGAGTTGTTGGTACTTGTTTCCGAATATTGGATCTTTTGGACCTTTTGTTAGCGACATGTCCAACCTTTGAAGAAGAAGTGGAGGGAGAGAGGGGAGAACCAACGAGTTTCCAGAAAATCCACCAACCAAGCAAAGCAAACAAGGCAGTCAAGCCAAGACCCAAGGAAAGAAGAAGTAAGAGTTTAAAGAGTTGTGATATAATTGACCACATTTTTTTGGGCTCAATAAACTTTGAGAAAGTATTTTCAATTGATGATGAGAGAGAAATTAATATAAACCACTCCGCCCTTCTCCCAGACTAACACAAAACCCTTGTTCCTCCTAATTACAATATTACATAACTTTTCCCCCCTCCCTTACACAATCACATAACCATGACATCTTCTTCTGACCAAAAAAACAGCAGTCTTAGTATGTGGTTTTTTGGAGTTACTGGATATGAGAGGTTATTTATGACGGTAATCTTGGTGGAAGCTTTGGTTCTTGGTGGTTTGAAGATTGGATATTACTTTTTTGCATCTGATCCCAATTGGTTAAGAATCCTGTTATCCGTGGTGGTATTACATCTTTTTGAAATTTGGTTTGCTTGGGATGCGGTAATTTGTAACTCTTTTTTAATGTAACAAGGTTGGGATGGTGGGTAGAGAAGTCAAAGAAATACTTATCAAGTATTCTGTCTAATTCCCCTGGTTTCTTATAGTTTATTACACACCTTTATGGATGTTTGGAGAGTAAAGATTGATCATCCCAGACGAGCCACTAATTGGACCTGGGTCGCCATCCTTTGTAGCTTCCAGTTATTCTTTATCCTGGTGTACATTTGGTTTGGAACCAGGTTAAATCGACAATTTGGATGGTGGATTTATAAAAACATTGGGGCGGATTTAGAAAGAAAGAGTATACTTCTTCTATTGGTGTAAATATTAATTATGGGCGGTGGGGGGAGATAGAAATGTGTAGATATCTTTATATCTTTACTACTTTGGTCAAATTATCTGTGTTTATTTATTTACCGGCCATATTTGATGCTTTTGTTGATTCAATCTATGGTGATGATCTTAATTGGTGGGCTCTAGCTTTACACATAATTGCCATTGTCCTAGTAATCCTGTCCAGCCTCATTGCCGTTTGCAGCGTTCAACAGGAATGGTTCTGGGGAATGTTCTTTGCTGCAGCGGGGATGGTCTATGTAATGGCGTATTGCGTGGTAGAGTTTTACATTACCATTCAAAACGGTGATCTTTATTACCTTACCATGGGCGCTGCTACTTTGTTCCTGGACATTATCAACTTGATCCTGTTGGTGATTTGTACTCGGAACTTTGGAAAGGGAATGAAGGAATTCTTCCAAGACAGCAAGAACAAGGATAACTTTAAGAGAGGGAGATCGATGGAATTGGATTTGGAAGATCAGGGCGCGGGTGGAGAACCAGCAATTTTGCCCATTGATCCTGACACCTCGCTGGTGTTTCCCCCCAAACCAGCCAAGGATGGCGACGACATTGCATTGACGTATCTTGATTAATACGCTCTCTTGCTCAACTTTAATAATTTGATTATAATTGATTGAATAAAATCACCTAATTTTCTTTGTTGGCAAGTTGTTAGATGAGATGTTGTGTGACTTGGTGACTTTTGACACAATTTTCTCTTTGCTTTATATACACTGCCCCTGAACAATAACCACTTTTCAAGCCGATAATAGTAACACATGGCGGCAACACCAGCAGCAGCAGTAGGTTTATTTTCTTGTTTCAGTGTCATTAACAATCAGTCTACGCAAAAACGAGATACTCTCAGAGCTTTGGAAGCCCCAGCCCAAAAGTTATGGCAAGAGGGACGATATTTCGAGGCGCATCCTCGTATTGCAGGGAAACCCAAGTTTTTTGCCACTTTTCCATACCCCTATATGAATGGACGACTTCATCTGGGCCATACTTTTACTTTTACCAAGGTGGAATTTGCAGCGGGTTTTGAAAGACTGAGAGGAAAGGAAGTCTTGTTTCCCTTTGGACTTCATTGCACGGGAATGCCCATCAAGGCCTGTGCAGACAAGTTGGTCAATGAGGTGAAAAAATTTGGAAAAGAATTTGAACGATTCAAAAAAGAAGAGGAAGAAGTGCAAGAAGAAGCACCAGAAATAGTCACTGTTTTGGGTGGTTTAAGTAAAGGAAAGCATGGAAAAGCCGCCTCTAAGAAAGGTACCGAGAAATACCAGTTCCAAATAATGCAATCTTTGGGCATTCCCTTGGGAGAAATTCACGAGTTCCAAAACCCAGAGAAATGGTTGGAATATTTCCCAGAAAAGTGTTTGGAAGATGTCGCCTTGTTGGGCTGTAAAATCGATACCAGGAGAAGCTTTATAACGACCGATAAAAACCCGTTTTATGATTCCTTTGTTAAATGGCAGTTTCGGCAGTTAAAGAAACAAGGGAAAATCAAGTTTGGCGAAAGATTAACCATCTACTCTGTCCTGGATGGCCAGCCCTGCATGGATCATGATCGTCAATCGGGAGAAGGTGTGGGACCTCAAGAATATACAGCGATCAAGTTACAGGTGTTGGAATGGTCGTTGGAACTCGGTTCGCGCTCCGACTTGGCTGAGATAATCGGGGAAAAGAAGGTGTTTTTGGTCGCTGCTACCCTCAGACCGGAAACTATGTATGGTCAAACCAACTGTTTTGTCAGTAGAACTCTTACTTATGGCCTTTATGCCTCCAACCACGCGGATCAACTGTACATCTCCACAGAAAGAGCGGTAAAAAACTGGTGCTGGCAGGGACATTCAACTGGGAAGGGAAAATTCGAACAACTGGCCCTGATAAATGGCAGCGATCTGGTGGGCTGTTTAGTAAAAGCCCCACTAAGTGTTTATGACAAGATATACGTGTTGCCCATGGAAACGGTATTAGCCACCAAGGGAACGGGTGTAGTAACTTCAGTGCCCAGTGACTCGCCTGATGATTACGCTGTGACGCAAGATTTGCAAAAGAAACCCGCGTATTATCAAATCAAGGCAGAATGGATTGAACCGTTTGCCCCAGTGCCCATTATCCGAACGCCCACTATGGGAGACTTGGCAGCACCTTTTGCTTGTCAACAACGCAAGATTCAAAGTCAAAAGGACCGTATCTTGTTGGCCGAAGCAAAGGAGGCAGTTTATAAAGAGGGTTTTTACCAGGGGAAAATGTTGGTGGGAGAGTTCAAGGGAATTTCCGTGCAGGAAGCCAAGCCACGCATCCGAGCCCAACTGATAGAACAAGGTCTCGCCTTTGTTTATAACGAACCCGAGGGCTTGGTGATTAGTAGAAGTGGTGAGGAATGCATAGTGAATTTCTGTGACCAGTGGTACCTGGACTATGGTGAGGATTCATGGCGGAGTATGACGCTAGAATGCTTAAAAAGCGTTGATACTTTTACTGAAGAAACCAGGCATCATTTTACAAAGACGTTGGAATGGCTCAACCAGTGGGCTTGTTCTCGTAGCTTTGGCCTAGGAAGCCATTTACCATGGGACCCGGCCTATCTGATAGATTCGCTCTCAGACTCCACCATTTACATGGCTTATTACACTGTGGTGCATTTATTGCAGGGCAGTAGTTTGGATGGTTCTTCTTCTCCCCTAAGGGCAGAACAATTAACGGATCAGGTCTGGGATTATATCCTGTTGGATGGTCCACCTCCCATGGATAGTGACCTCTCGTTGGAACTGCTAATGGAGGCAAAGAGGGAATTTAATTACTTTTACCCGTTAGATCTACGAGTTAGTGGGAAAGACCTGGTTCCCAACCATCTCACCTTCTTTTTGTACAATCATACGGCGATATTTCCAGCCCAACATTGGCCTCGAGGCATTCGAGCGAATGGACATTTAATGCTGGATAGCAAGAAGATGGCGAAATCCACGGGCAATTTCATGACACTTTCAGAAGCGGTGGAAAGATACGGGGCGGATGCGACCAGGTTAGCACTGGCAGATGCAGGAGATGCTCTAGAGGATGCCAACTTTGAAAATGTTACGGCTAATGCAGCTATATTAAGACTTTACACCTTGATGGAATGGATCAAAGAGGTTTTATCCCCAGGAGCCATGCAAGAGGATAAGCCTTTGGGATTTGCTGAGAGAGTGTTTCAAAGCGAAATGACTCAACTCATAAAACAAACCTATGCTGCTTATGATAGGATGCTTTATCGGGATGCGTTGAAATATGGATGTTATGAGTTTCAAAGTGCGCGAGATCGATATCGTGACATGTTGCAAATATTGGGAGGAGGTCTGCATGCTGGTCTAGTAAGGCTTTGGATCAAATGGGAGGTGTTGTTGTTAGCACCGATAACCCCACATTGGAGTGAACACATTTGGCTTAACCTGCTTGGGGAGAAGGAATCGGTGATGTTGGCACTTTGGCCAGATCCCAAGAACGAAACCTGGGCGGTGGTAGAACCAGATGAAAGTGTGCTAAGAGCAGCGCAATATTTGCGGGATCAGGTTAGACGGGTTAGAGAGTTGGAATTGGCCTCGGTTAAAAAGAAGAAGTTTGATCCAACCCTTCCTAAAAAGTTGACCATTGTAAGGACAGAGAAGTTTCCTTCTTGGCAAGACACCATTTTGGAGTTGGTAAGAGAAGCAGTGACGGAGGAAGGGATAGAAGGAGGGGAAAAGCGGGTAAAGGCTAAAATGCAAGAACAGGGATTATTGAAGGATAAACGTGCCATGCCGTTTGCTAAGGAATTGTTGAAGGATTTGGACAAGAGAGGAGTGGAAGCAGCGTTGGATCGAAGCTTGGGATTTAACGAAGAGGAAGTTTTGGGAGAAAACCTTGGTTACTTCAAAGCGGCCTTGCAATTACAAGAAATCGAACTTGTTGGCCTGAGAGAAAGTAAGGAAAAAGAATGTCCTGGTCAGCCAGGCCTGGTGTTGATCAACATCTAAGAGGTCAACAACTGACTGAGAAGTCAATAGGAACAACATATAAAATAAAGTTAATATATTTCCCTTTGGTGACATGAGAGAGGAAATCCTTATTAAACACACACACACACACACGCTTATCGACTGTAGGGGTGGAATCTCCTAGTGCTTGAGGGTGTGCATGAAGGCGAACGAGGAGTCACAGCCTCGGAAACCCACCAAGGCGCCACGTAATCCATCACTTTGTCGTGGCACTGAGGAGTGGCCTGTTGTACGGTGGCAAGATCATTCAAAAACTGATCCAAACTACTGGTAATGCCAGTCTCTTCAGCAGCGTCTTCCAGCAAATCATCACCACTCCACTCATCCAAACTTTGGTGGAGGGAGAAGGGATGCGGGGGAGTGGGAGGCTGCATCAGGATTCGATTGCCACCGGTGGATCGAACCATCATCTTGGGCGAGGGAGATTCCATGATTCCATAAGCAGAGGAAATGGAAGAAAGCGAGGGAGACGACACCAACGAAGGAACCGACGAATTGGTAGAGGACGAATTGTTGGTGGAAGGAGGGGGAGAAGTAGAAGAAATCAACAGCGCCTGAGCAGCAGCAGCTACCAACTCGGGACTGGTGGACATCATTGCCCAAAGCTGCTGTTGGATCTTATTCATCATCTCATCCTCGTCATCGGCCGATTCAGGGGAATGAGGGAGAGGAGAGGGAGAAGTGGTGGGCGAGGGAAAGAAGGAGTTATGTCTAGGTAGGAGTTCCACTGTGATGGGCAAAGGAAGGGTGGAAGTCCAAAAAGGCTGCATTTTTTTCCATTCTTTTAATTCTTCGCCCACCAGTCCCATGGCAGCCGTAGCAGCCAGGGATGACAGGGCAAGATCGTCAGCATGACGTTTACGCTCACGTTTTTCAGCTTCCTTAAAGAGCCGTTCAAAGTCGACAAATTTCCACAAAAACACCTTTTGCTTCTTTTGCGTTCTGATGCAGCCAAATCTGTGCAATAATTGGAGGAATTCACTACGCGGCGCTTCCAGAATGGCTCCGACGCCAGGCTTCAAAGTGCGAAGATCGCTAAACACGCCTTCTTCAAACTTTTTTAATGAGCCAATGGGAATCGCTTCCAATCGAAAGCGGAACACTAGGGCGCGAATAATATCGGTACCAGTGACATAGTGTCTCGAGTCATAATACACGCAAGTGATGGGCTCACTGGTGGTCGGAGTCACTGGAAGATATAGACGCCTAAGATGAGGTTGCGCAGGAGAACAGGGAGGCTCTTGCGATAGAAAGGAGAGCAGTTGAGATAAAACGGACATGATGACGCGCAGCGTTAGTCTAAAAGTCAGAAGTGTCTTGTTTTGTTATGGGCGTTAGAAAGTGTGTGTGTTCGTCGCTTGTGGGAGATGGGAATCTATAAAATGTGGTTGTGAGAGAGTGGTGAGTCGGTGCGGGGCGGTCGCTGTTTAAGAGAAAGAGAAAAAAAACGAAAGCAAGACGGGATTTACCACCCCCCCAACAGCGCCACAAGTGAAAAAAAATATCCCGCTTTTGAATACACGTGATAATCCCAACATGATACAATTAATTATTATTACCAATTTGTTAATTCCATGGATAAATTCTTTTCTACAGGGCGATGCTGAGTAAGCAGCCGTTGTATCGGCCATTCTTTCCATATTCGCTCAGCTTCGTAGTTCTCAGAAGGGCACCGCTCTTTCGCACTGTGGTAGACTTGTAACACGGCTTCCTTTACTTGCTTGATCTGACCTCCTCCGTTGATGCATCCTGAGGGACATGCCATGACTTCCACGTAGTGATAATCACACTTTTTCTGTTTAACCCTTCGGACCAAGTTTTGTAGATTTCTAAAGCCATAAACAGCAGCAAATTTCAACAAAATTTTCCCATCTCTTTCCAAGCTAATTTCCCTGAAATCTCCTCTTATTTGTTTAACGATGCAGCCCTCTCCTGTTGTAGCATTTAGTTTTATTTGGAATAATCTCCATGCAGTTTGTTCAAAGATGTACTCTAAATAACCTCCTGATGCACCACCTCTTGTACCAAACACTTCCTTCTCCTCCTCTGCTGCCTGTGTTGGAGGAGGTAGAGATTCTTGCAAAGTAGACATCCATTGATCAAATTCTACCGTACTCAGCACACAATCCACCTCCCTACACTGATATTCATCCAGGTAAAAGTCTGGCCTAGAAGCTTCCAACTTTTTATCATAACACGGCATAATGGTGACATGGTAAATCTCATTAGGACTTGTTGAGAGGTTATTCCCTCATTAAACAAATAATAACACTTACGACAAGTTGCTTTCATAATCATGTTTAATCAAAGTTCCCATAATTTGTTGTGGTGATTTGACCTTGCTAAATAATGGAAGAATAAAAGGATGCGTCTTTTCTGCATAACAAACCCATCCTACCAATTCCTTTCCTTAGTCTGCTGTGCTATAATTAGAGGGAAATACCTGGGCAGGTACAATTGATCACAGGAAGGTCAGTAGTATTAAATCTTTGTAGAAATTCTTCCAAACTAGCTATTAAGCAAACATCTCGCCCCAACGTCACTGGCTTTAAATCTCCCTTGTCCTGGAGAAAATGTTCAATCTTTTGCCACATCTTTCCTTGGAGTTATTATTGGGTGGAGGGAGGGGAAAACGTACCAAAGAAAGAGAGATCTGACGCTTGAAGGCTAAAGAGGCCAAGCTTTGTGCAGATATGGAAAACACCGTCCTTTTCATCACTCCCTTTTCTAGTCCTTAGGGCGAATGGATGAAGGAAGTACCTTTTCCAGAGAATCTTTGACAAGATCCAAAGATTGTTGTTCAACCAAGATTGTTTCAGCACTGGTGATACACCCACTACCATTCTAATAAATCACCCTCCTTCACAATCCATACCTGCAGGCTAAGCAGTCTTCCAAGGTAATCTTGGCCAATTCCAAAACCTCTTCTTTCCTACCAGTCCTTGTTACATTCCTGACTTGAAGGAGAAGATACTTTTCTGATTTTTTTATGGTGACTGGTTTGATACAAGCTTGAGAAGGGGAAAGGTAATCATTTAATTGATCCTGACCAAGTAGTTGAGAAAACATGGATCTTGTGACCTACTACGAGAGATGGGAGGAGATGCCATACTGTTGAGACAATATTACGAAAAATTATTTCCCTTCAAATTATTATTCGCCTGGTTAAACTATGGCTATGTGGTTGGGAAGCAATTCGAGCAGCGTGAATTCAGTTTTACGCTAACTGGGGATATTTACCAGCGGTTTCTTTGTTTTTCTACTGCGGAGGCTTGGAAACAGGAGATGTTGAGGTTATGTCCTGTCAAGATGGACATTGGCGCAGTATACAACGTCAAGGTAGCTCCCCTCCTCCTTTGAACAGGCTGGTTAGAAGGAGTAGCCTAGTGAAAGAAGATTAATCCCTCCTGGTCGCTTTAAACCACTAGAAAGAGAACTTGTATTTGATGTGGATTTGACTGATTACGACGATTTCAGAACTTGTTGCTCGTATTTATTATCTATTATTTGGTTACTGAAAGTGAGAGAGAGAGCAGTGGAGGAAAAGTTTGTTCAAAATGTTGGAAATTGATGATTATTGCTATAAAGACAATCCATCGTGGCTTAACTGGTATTGCTTTATATTAAAGTAGAGGTTTAATGGGCATAAAAAAAGAGGATTTCGGATTTCGAAATATTTGTTGGGTGTTTAGCGGAAGACGTGGCGTTCATTGCTGGGTGGCAGATAAGCGAGCCCGAGTACTAAGCGCTGAAGGAAGACGAGCTGTGTTGGGATGGTTGGAGTTGGGAGGGAGATTTCCGGTTTCAACCTTCTTCCTTAGCCTTTGAACCAAGACTTACTCTTCTGAATAGAACTCGAAGAAACAATTTGCTATTGGTTTAGAACATCCCTCCTTAAGGTAATTTACCAATGCTTTTGTAATAATAATGTAATGTGGCGAAATGTGACGGGGTTAGATGGGCAGAGGAGATTTGTGAAGGCACATTTAAGGAAATAACCGAGGATTTCCATCTTTTTTGCCCTGATGAAACTTGTTGGGATCGAATCTTGAAACATCTCCCACCTGATCGTACTTTCCCTTTACCCGTGTGTTTGTACTTAGTAGAAGAAGGAAGATCGTACTAGAATTTTGGAGATTTGGATGGCTAATCCTTCGAGTGATCCAGGGGAAAAGTGGCAGGTCTTATTGGATGAATGTCCTTTGGGCAGCTATTATGAGAATTTGCCTAAATTGGTCATCTTGAGATGTCTGTATCCCCGTTTAGATGGAAAAGTAACTATACAGATGAATCATTTGTTAAAAAGTCCCTTTTGTGTACATCCCAAGACAGGTATATTTACCCCTTTTGTTGTATTAATAATAATTAGGACAAATATGCGTTCCTATATCTTTGGATCAATTGGAATCGTTTGATCCTTCGCAAGTTCCAACCTTGGAACAATTAGTTGATCAGTTGAACTCTTTCCCTAGCACTAATGGCGATCCTGGTACTAACAGCAACATTCCTAAGAACAGAAGAAATATACTTCGTAATCCCCATTTATATTACACAAAAGAGTTGACGTGCAAGTTAGAAGCAACATCTCTTGGGCCATATGTAGAAACATTCAAGACCTTCGTTCAAGCCTGTGTCAAGGAAGCCTTGTCTACTACTTCCACTAGTACGACGGCGATGGATATGGAATATTAAACGTGTTTCATTTAATTAATAAATCTCAATAATTTGTTGCTTTTTGAAGTGTGTGTAGCGAACAAAAATATCAGACTAATTATGGGAGAATTTATAACGAAATTAAAAAACCAATCACTAATCAGTGCTCATCCAAAAATGATCAGATCATCCAAACGGGTAATTTTTTGTACTACGTGGAAACATTTGCCTTTATTTCCTTGGCAACAAGCCCATTAGGGAAAGTGCCAAGAGCCACAACTACACCTACTACTTTCCCCTTGGAAAAACCTACCAAATCCAGCCAGGGATATTAAACGAAAAGTATAAGTGGAGTGTATTGGAGATGTTGTTTTGATGAGAAAAGTTTGCGGAGGATTTGAAATTTATTTTTATTTTGCTTTTTGTACAGCCCCTTTTCCCACCTCTCCATCATCATCACACTCCCTTTTGTGTGTGTGTTTTTTTAGCATATCACCAGCATTAGCATTTTTGCATTCCTAGGGGGTGTATGTTTAAGCGTCCTCGCAATAATGGAGGTGGTGGTGCTTCTATGAGCGCTACGAATGGAGGTGCTGTGGGAAGGTGTAACTGTTCCTCTTCCACCACGGTCCCAACCACAAAGGTCAACTCGGTTAGTACAGGAAAAGTAAGGAAAAAGCGAAAATCAAAGTAAGTCTTCCCTCAACTTGAAGCAACACACAGTCTGGAAAATTCCCCTTTTTCTTTCTCTTTTTTTTTCTATTAAAAGCAACTTACTCCTCGCACTCACTCACACTCACTCCCACAATCACTTATACTTTTTCACTACTCACCCAACACACACACACACACACACACACACACTAACATGTCTACTAATTCTTCCAATCTTACTTCTCACGTTGATTCGAGTAGACCTTTGCCTGTAGAGTCGACTGACCAAACTTCCCCCTCTTTCTCGTTATTGGAAGTGTTTGAGCGTTTTTCCACTGACAAGGATCTGTTGTGGATGTTTGTCGCTGCCAAGAGTGAAGAAGATCGAGTACTTTCCCCCTCTCTTTTGTTAATACTAAAGCCTATATATAGAAACGAAACTTGGCCTTGCAAGTAAAGCTGGAGCAACTTCGTATTCGTTGCATGGAACTGGAACTGGAACGAGACCGGGCGCTCGCTACAGCCCAGACTGCTCTTTCTCTTAATTATGGTAATTACTCTAGAATGTAAGTTTACTCCTTCTTCCTCCTTTAACCCTACTGGTGTTGGTAGATGGCAAGCTCCTTCTCCTTTTTCAGCCTCGATCTTTGGAAATTCGTCAAACTTGGCTACGTCCGTATCACCACGTTACAATCTAGCCGCTTCTCCCGGACAAAATTTGTTTTCTTCTTCGTCTGGTTATGATGGTGGTGGTGGTGGTTTGACTGGAGGCGGAGGTGAATGGTCCATTCCCAACAACAATGCACAATCTCCTCTTACTTCTTTATCAAGTCATCATCAAAATCCTAATGATGAGTTTATGATGGTTGGGGGTCTATTTTCTGCAGATTCCCCTTCCTCTTCACGTACAAATCCCGGGGTATTGAAAGGGGCACTGAATGGGACGCTTAACGGGGAATTGAATGGGGTGTTGAAGGGGACAGAAGTCGAAACGTCCCCAGAAACCAAAAATACGCGTCTGGCTGGCGATGAGGTCGCGTCTCCCGAGTCGAAGAAAAGGAGACACGAATTGGTGCTGGATGCTGTTAGGAAGAAGGTGTTGCGTAATTACGCTTCCTCTGGCGCAACTAGCACTAAGAACGCAGCAACTATTCTTAACTGTGAATAAATTTATTTTTGTTTATTATTTCCAGTATTTATTTATTATTTCCTTTAATTTTTTTTTGTAATTATTACCTCTTGTAGTTGATGCAGTGATTATTTAATTATTACACCTTGTAGTCGAGCAATTATTTAATTATTATTTCTTGCAGTTGAATGCTGCAATTATTTAATTATTATTTCCTGTTTGAAAAATAATAACAAAGTACTGTGCATAACTCGGGTGCTGGAAATGACTGTCAACACCCCCGTCTTTCTCTTCCACTTCCCACTCCTCTCACACATTCCAAACACCCCCCCTTTGTCCGTTTCTTCTTGCGTGTTAGTAGGTCAACGCACTACGCTTTTCTTAGCCATGAGTCGACATTTTTGCAAACCTCCCTCCTCGCTCCGTCTGTGCTCTCCGCCTACTGCGCACTCTGTTGAACTTTTACTGCAAAGCTTCTCCCATCTGCCCTCTCTACCACTAGTAACCACGCAAAAATATCTGTCGTATCTACTGGAAGAGCTGCATTTCATTCCTGCTGGTGTTCTAGCGCATTTATCACTCACTCTGAAGGATTCCTTTGTCTCTCTTCTCCGTCATCCCTCTGTACCTGTAATCCTAATGACTACCGATCTATTAGCTCAATTAATCCCTCTACTGGATTCCTCTCTGCAATTTTCACTCAAGTTTCATCTCCTTCCTGCTTGGATCCTCTTGTGTGGCGACCCCGATCCTCTGGTCACTCGTCATGCCTTGTCGAGATTTGTAGCTGTTTATGTAACTTCCCTACAAGACCAGGCATATGGCGATTCTTACCTTCACCAATACCAATCTAGCAGCAGCGGCAAATCCCTCTCTGCTAGACACATTGTACGTCAAATCCAACCATTTGTGCATTTCCGTAACTCTGATGATCCCTCCGAAGAAGCCGATGCGTTGAGGCTGGCCGCTTGCCGTATCACCGTCTCGGCTATCCAACAAGACCCGCTCTGGCAGCCCAAACTGTGCAATGACTCGATGGAAGAATTCTGGTGGCTGGAGAGGGTCACCTGTCGCTTGGTGGAAGAGTTGACCTCTAAAGCCGAGTTGGCGCAATGGACCTGGGTAGCGGCTTGGAGCCAAGTCTTGGCTGATTTAAGCTGTCTTCATTCTGATTTGGCTACTGCGTACTTTTTCTTTATTTTTATTAATTATTTAATTTCGTAGTACTTGGAATCAACTTTCTCCAGATATTCAAGAAACTTTGGCGATTCAAGATGATGAAGGCGTTTTGGCTCATTTGTTCTGTGAACAGCAGGAGCAAGTTACCTTGAAGGTCACCACCGCCTCCCCCACCACTTGCAGCAGCAATTGGGTTCTATCACAGCGTCGTAACAGTGCTCAGTCTGATCTGAGTATTCCTTCGATTGCTGAGGATTTGAGTGATTTGAGCGATTTGGAAGAAGAAGAAGAGGAATTAGCCGAAGTTTTTTCTTCTTCTCCCTCTACTCCGTTCAACCATGCTGATTGTGTGGATGACCGTGTTGATGATCGTGTTGATTCAAACAAACTGCCTCCAAACCACAACCTTCTCCCATCTGAGCCACCAAAATCTTTGAAATCCCACGAACTTCCCCCCATGCAACCCCTGCAGCCCATGAAAAACACCCAAAACATGCCAAAGGAGAAATGGGACTTGAGAAGATGGTGCACCGATCGCGCCTTACGCAGACACGTCCAGTTGGACAGGCAAGGCGATTTTATCCTCAACACTTATCAGCTTCAACAGGAAGCCGAATTTGAAGAATTGTTTTGAAATGTTAACAACCTTTGTTGCTTTATTACTCCCCCTTTCTGCTTTTGCTACTTTCTTCTGCTTCCTCCAAATACCCCGTCTCCTGCTACGTTGTACTGGTACAGAAATCCAATAGCTGCCAGGACCAGTGCGCCCAGGCACTCCCAGCCAGAATTCCCGCTAAATTCCACTCTTTCACCATTCAATCTTCGCATGGTGTCATAAGCAAATCCCTGGTTTAGCACCACGTCGATTCCAATCACCGTAGTGATTCCTCCCATCAATGACGTAGCCCCAACCACTACCAATTTCTCCAGCATATTAATCGCCACTATTCCTAAAATTACACAAATCGCCAGAGTAAGTGCCAGGGCCCAGGTCTGTGAAAGCGCCAATGCGGTGCTGACCACTTGAAACAGCGCGAATCCGCCAATAACGCCAATGAGGAAAATGCCCCAATTGAAATAACACACCAATAAGCCACCTCCGATAAACCCTATGACCAGAACAATCAAGAAATAGATGTTTCTCGTCTTTTCATCGCACTGGTTCAACGGCTTGATGATATTTAGCGCGACCAGAGCAGTATTACTGAAAAAGAAGAAGCCAGTTAAGAACATCGTGGGAATAAACAAGCGGAATCCCAGAAAGCAATAAAACAAGCCAAACAATATTAACGAGCCACAAATAATTATACTCTTGATATCCGTTCTCAGGGTTCCTCTGGGTGTTTGGTACCCCTTCGCCGTTGATTGTGCATCTCCCAGCGCCTTTTTGGTATCAATCTGTGCTGCTACCAGGACAAAAAGCCAGCTCTGAAGAAGGTAAAACGTAAATACTTGGATTAAGCTGGCTACTCGTCGATAATTAACACTGCTCCTCCTGCTGGCAAAGTACATTGACATGTTTTTTTCAGAATTTACAACAAGGTTGCTGCGTTTGGATGTTATGGTGGTGAGGGTTAATAGTGTAGAGGAAGAAGTGTCGAATCCAGTCAATATCGTCCTCTTGTGGAGTGAAAAAAAAATAATGGGGAAAAAAGAAAAAAGTGTGATTTCTCCTTTCTCTTTAGGCCTAATTATAAAAATCGTTTTTCAAGGTTTTTTTTCCCTTCCTCTCCCTTGTGCCAAATAAATTCTTTCGCCCCCTTGTTTGTCCTTTTATAGGAATATCATTTCAAATTTCCCTTAGAAATTAAAACAATTTATAAGGTTTAAGCCCCAACCTAAAAGACAAGTATGTGGTGAAATATGTCAAAATCATCAACCCATTATTGATGTAATGCTTTAGGATTTTATTTCGTTGAAGTGGTGTCAACGGAATAGATTACAGAGAAATGGCGGGGTGGAAATTTAGTATATATTACTGTCAAGGACTGGGGGAAGTCCTGACTTAATGAGGAGGGAGGGATTTGAAAATTTTATAAGGGAAAAGACATTATTCTTTATTATTACGTTGAAAAGCAGCACACTTTTAACAGTGCTGCTTACAAATACTTTTCACGTGACAATGGTAATATGGTCTCGAGACTACATCTACAATATATGTACTCTCGGTTCGAATCCGGCTTATGTCAGTGCCACTTATTATATGGCACTGTCATGCCATGGAATAATTGAATATTAGAAACAATATTCAATTATCAAAATAAGTAAAGAATAATAATAATAGTATAGAAGGTTATGGAAGGTCGTGGAAGAAAACAATTTCGATACAAGAATGCTTTCCCAATTAGGATTGGATCTGGTATGGATGTTGTCAGGCTAAAAGCCTGAGGGGAACCTTTTCAGAGCTTGTGTGAGGGGGTGAGGAGGACCGAAGTGGTGTTAGCCACTCAGGAGAGGTGAAGGAGGAGAGGGGAAGAGATTTCACACAAGAGTTTTGGGGGGAAAAAGATTATTTTATTAAAAGTGAGAGGAGATGGGAGGAATATA
>QZWR01000121.1:0-38157 GCA_004114325.1 Zoophagus insidians
CTCAGGAGAGGGAAGAGGGGGAAAAACACAAGAGAGATTTTGGGGGGAAAAGTTAAATCTTTATTAGAGAGAGAAGTTGGTGAGTTTAAGTGAAAAACTCCCATCCCCTCTGACCAATAACAACACGCCAACACACCATCCTCCAAATTACCCCGAGGAACCAATCAGCAACCAACGCTCCATCATCCATCCAAATCCATCCATCAGAAACTTCCAATTAGGCCACTTGGTCCTTGATCCATCCACAAAAGGAAATCCTCTTCATCCACTATTAATCTATCCAAGATCCAGACCATGTTCCATTTTCCTTCCATCACAAAGTACTATGTCCAACAATAATTAAATAAAATAATCATAAATTATTTTATCTAATTATATATTCCACTAAGTATACCAGCCTTAATTCCTACAGCGCCATGTCCCAAGGCTTGGTCCCCACAGCATATATTCCTCCCATCACTTCTCACTTCTAATAAATCATCTTTTATCCCTCCTCCTGTTAGGAACGAAGTCCTAACAAAAGCAAAATAAAAGAAGTGTACTTGAGAAGAAAAATTATTGTGTTGACCAAGGTGAGGAAACTTGATCGCGAAACACATTCTCACTACTATTTATACTTAAAAATTACGTGAACATATTCTCACGCCCATTCCAAAACCTTCAATGCCCTTCCATCGCAGTCCAAAATATATGACGGAAATAAAATAATCAATAATAAAGTGAAGGTCCTTATTAATATTATTTACTCCAATTCCTAATAATCTCATGCACTATAATTAATTTTAGGGCATGATACCTCCTCTCTTACTTCGGTTCTCTCCTCCTCCCCCTTCACATCAGCGCAAAACTATCCCCCTCAGGCTTTTAGCCTGACACCACATAATGTTTTGAACTAAAACATTTTCAAGTTCAAAGGTTAAACTTGAAAATATTCTGACATGATTCTAAAATGAATTCTATTTCTTATCAGCTTGATAGATTAATGGAAAAGCATACTAATTTTATATCAGGAGGTCGTTGGTTCGATTCCGGCTGTGTAATGAGCGTACATTTCGGACGCTCATTACAGTTTTGGGATGTAATATGTAAATCACGTGATGGTACCATGTGTGTTTACTGTCTTATATGCTGGAGGGTTTTAAATCAAACTTTACCCCTCCACCAAAAATCAAAATAACTCTTTCCCTCTAACCACTCTTGTGTTTGAATCTCTCCCTCCCGAGTTGCTCTCTTGCGACTTCGGCATTTAATATATCAGTAAAAAGTTCACCCTTCAGGCCTCTAAAGTCTGACATTATGTTAATAAAGTAATCTTTTCTTCTCCTCTTACATTTAATAATTTTATCACCATTTCTAAACATAACGCATATATCAACAATAACTTTCGGACAATTTTGTGCATCTGCAGGTGTCAGTAATGCGAGGGCGATAAAATGTAAGAAAAAAGGGGATTTCCTCCAGGGAAAAAACATTATGACAAAGAGATGTAATTGCTGAGGACAAACTTGGCGATATCTACTCACGTCATTGCCTACGAAAGCAATAATCCATGGACACGCCAAACTCGCTTTTAATGGTTTATTTAATTTAAAGTGATTCTCACGTTAGTTTCCAGTCCAAAAATATACAAAGAAGTTTTGTTGACTGACAAGTTCTGTGCAGTAGAAGCGTAAGTATATCAATAAGCAAAAGTAATTTATATCAAGTTTAGTGGGGTCAAAGTTCCCGTGGTTCAAGCAAGCCGAACTTTGAGACAATAATCATCAATTAAAAAACAATGGACTGGGAATTAATTGGACAGATCCAAGTGTTAATATGACCCATGTTATTGGAAACTTTGGCAAGAATATTCCAATAATTGGAAAATTATCAAATAGTTTTGTTGGGATTTGTTGGGTAATGTGACATGCAGGTTCACGCACTGAGACTGTATGCACTTAACCATATTTAAGAAGGTTAATGTAATTAAATAAAACCAATACCTTTTCCTCTTTCACACGCATACATTCTCCCTCTCACAATTTAACAGGATTTTTGAGCACCGAAACTTTGTCCCTTTCTCCAGTTCCTTCAAAGTACAATTATAAGGGGTGAAGTAGTGAATAGTTTCCATATGAATATAAGAGTGGAATTTTAGAAAAGACAACTCACAGCGCCGAGCTTTTGGCCGTAGTTGCATCTACTTCAATGTAATTTTCAGCGTTAAGCAATTACATTCTGCTGAAAAGATAGGAATTTTGACACTGCTCCATCTTTGCAAAAATATCTGTGAAACTCCCCTGTTTATTTCTCCAGTGAGCGAGGAAGGTTCATTTCTTGTTTTTGGATGATATTCCGGTAAAAAGATTTACACTGATATTTTGCATTCTGATACTTTGAAATTTGTCAATTAAGCGAGTAGGGGTTCTGGAATAGAACAAATCCATGTGATCAAAATCATTTCACTCCAACAAAACTACCACGAGCATTACAGAAACCCGCATGACATCTGCGAGATCTGCCGTATTTACCACCGCCTCTTCATCATTAATGCCGACGGTTACTCGTCTGCCGTTGGATTTCCCCAATGATCTGAGTCAAGAAGATTTGATAGGAAAGCCCGATCTGAGTTTGTTAAATTTGAAACCCGCCAACACTGCGGCTTCCACCATCAGTTCTCGTGCCAAATCCAGTTCCAAAGATACTGGGCTTAAGAAGATGAATTCTCTGAGAACTGTTTCTGCTCATGCTCCTGTTTATTCCATGAGTGTACAAATCCCAGTGGCCACCAAAGAAGGCTTGGGAGCTCCCAAATGGGCCACCAGACAACTCCGTTTTGATGGGTATTTATTGGTTTGTCTGGAACCGGAAAAATCCCTTCCTCCTCCCAACACCATCCTGGATCGACCCTTGCTTCCTTTCCGTCGAGAACAAAGCTATGGCTGGCCAAGTTTAGACGTGGTGATTCCTCAGTTGGATTCCCCGCTGATAGCAACGCCGGTTAGCAAGTTTAATTACTTGGCTGGGGGAATGGAACCTGTGAAATATTTTAATCGAACCACCTGGACGTTGGACATACGACAGGTAACGGGAATCGAAGTTTTGGAAAGCCTTCATCCCACCAGTCCAACCCCTGCAAATTCATTTAATCAACAAGATGCGACATTGCTTCGATTATGGAAGAAAATCAAAAGCAGCACTAGAGAGAGATGTCTGGTGCTGAAAACAAAGGGAGGCGCACGTATCCTGTTGGCAAAGAATGTATCGGAATTGTCCAGGTTAGTCTATGTGCTGACTAACGCTTGGGCCATGCACTCAAGTACCGCCAAATCTACCACAGATCCTATCAATTGCTACGATCCGTCTCAATCCTTTGTGGTTTCAGCATTTGCTGCTGAAACGGCAACGGTGAAATATGCGAAAAAACCATCAGAGGATGCTCCAAAAACAATTACAGGAGGAGGAGGAGGAGGATTAAAGGGGAAAAAGATTGCCTTGAAAGAGGTTTTTGATTCTGTCCCTTTTCCCAATTCGATAAAGTCACAAGAGACAAGTCGACCCAACAGTCGAACCAGCAGTCGACCACTTTCTGTCTTTGCTAATAGCGATGCTGATGTTGAAGAAGAAGACGCAGAAGTAGAACACAATAAACAAGGAAAGAAGGGCGTGGAGACTCCAAAAAAGTTGGTCCATGCTTCCACGTTTGGACCTGATTCCACCGACTTTGACGAACATGTCTATCGAGCAATGAACGATCCTTCATATGCTCAAGACTTTTGCGATTTGGAAGGCGATGAATCTGACCAATCCAGCATTGGAGTTAGGAGAAGACTTCCCTTTGCACAGAAGTCACTGGAACTACTCCGATCGCTGGCTTCACCCAGTTTAGCCAAAGATTCTTCAAACAAGGGCGTGGTGACAAGAGGAGCCACCATTAGAAGGCGAAGATTGGCATTAACTCGTAAAAGTGGCGGTGGGAGTGGAAGGGCAGGTGGTGGTAGGAAGGGAAGGGTGAAAGAGGAAGATATTGTAGGGATTTTATTTATGGACGGAATGGACGAAGAAGCCTTGAAATCTGGTCAAGCTCGGGTAAAGCGAGTTCCTTCCAACAAAGGCACTGTGGCCATTGTTACTCCCACGGGGCCAGGAGAACAGGCAACAATGAGGGGATTCAAACGATGGCGAGAACGGGCAAAAGAGGAGATTGAAACGACCGCTAATATCGCCCTAAGAGAAGAATTTCCTATTAGTCATTATTCTGAACTATCGACGCAAGAATTACAAGCACTGAGTTCACCCCGTTATCCTTCTCATTCATTTACTAATCTTCCAATGACTGCATCACCTCCTCCTCTTCCACCGCCTCCTTTGAAGACAGGAGAGGAGGGAGGAAGGTTAAGGCCGGTAAGTATGATTGAAACGAGAAAGGGAGACTTTGCAATGCCACCAATGATGTTTGATGAAACCCGATCTATTGGTAGCAATGATAATAACAAGCAACAACAACCCCACCACCACCACCACCAGCAGCAGCAGCAGCAGCAGCAAAAGGGAGGAGGAGGATGGCGTAATTTCTTTCATAAGCGAAGGAGTACTTCAGCAGCAGAATTAATGGAGCAGCACAAATAGACGGATTTTATAATTTGTTAATTCTACCACCACCTTCTACAGCACCAGTCGAATCACCAAATACCACGGCCATGTCACTCATGGCTTCTTCCAACCAAACGGCCATTTCATCGACCTTCATCTCTTTAAGCGCCACTACGTTGAACTGCACCTGATGGTTCTTGATCATGTACGCTATGCCATAACCATCTGGCACCACCTCGCCCCATCCATATCCGTCAAAGTGTTCACTAGTAAGCTGAGAAGTACTGAGTTTCCAATGCGATGAGCGGCTGTAGGCAGGATCAGTAAAAAGTGCTGGAATGGGCTCATCTGGCTTTAGAAGTAGTCGAAGTCCCAACAAGTGACGGTCACAACCCTTGCCACGAATTGCGTCCTGCATGTATCGCGTGTGAGCATCAATGGCTCTTCTGCCCAATTCGGCCTTGGTTTCCACTGAAACCGAGTGATCTTCCATGGCTTGGCACCATTCTAGACTTTCCACACTGCAGCTGCGACAAACTTCCGTACGACCCTTTAAAAACCTCCTTGTTTGTGCACTCTCATAAGTCGCACAGGGCTTATGGTTTTTCTTATAATAAGCGAGTTGGATGGCCATTTGTACGAACGCGTCTGGACTTGCCTTCATTTCCTTAATGCGATATGCTCCATAGCGCGAATATGCCACTACTCTTAGGTCATGAGCGTGAGTTAGCTTTTTCAAGTCTTGCTCGGCATTTTGTATCGCTCGCAGTAGGTCGTGACTAAGTTGGAAGATTTGCGGCTGAGGAGGAGTCAATTGGCCTGGAGCTGAACAATCATTGGCATAAGAACCTTTGGCAAGTCGTTCACAAACAAAGTTGTTTAGATTGAGCGTGGGCATTCCGTCCATGGAACTATGTTCTCCGTTGAAGCCGGCTTTTCCATTCTCAAAGACAATAAATTGTAGGCTTTTGTCAAAGTAACGATTTTTTCCCTCTCCCACCCAGCACTCAAAGCTCGCTTGTTCTCTCGTTACAGGGCCAGTATCATCAAGACAGACCAAAAACATTGCACTTTCCAGCTTTTCCAAGACCTGGGCATTTCCCTTGAGTGCTAAGAGGGAGCTTCGGTGATCTGTCCAGGTGTCTCGATGCTGCGTGGTAAGCAATCCAACCGCAGGTCCAGAAAGCTCACCAGCATCATCGACAATCCATTCTAATTGTCTATTCAGCTCATAGTTAGTAGAACCAGTGGGAGAGCGTGTACTTTTCAACTTCAGTAGTAGAAAGAGGCTTTCCATCCGGCTTCAACACATCAAAAGTGTAAAACTTGTTCTTTCTAACCACCGCTACGTGTTGGTTGGCGGCATGGTCGTATTTTTTTTCATAATCACTTGGTTTTTGAGGAATCCTGCAAGCGTTAAACATCCATTTGTAGCTATCCATACAGAGTGGTTCTGCCTTGGTCATTTCTACCGGAAGGGTTTCTGCTGCTACCAAGTCTCGGAATTCTCTCGCTGCTTGGATAATCTCTGCTGCTCTCCTAATAGGCCTGTTTCTACAACGACGATCGTCTTGGTAAAGGTAAAAATAGCTAACATTAACCACTATGGGTTCTCGGTAAGAGAAGTAAGCCAGGTCATTCCACCACTCGGCTAGCCAGTTATCTTTCTTTTCTGCGCGTTCTAAAAGTCTGGTTTGCAGTACATTACCCGGACCTTCGGGCTTGAGAAAGTGGTCGACAGCCTGGGTGGTACGAATGAGCTCTTTTTCTTCGAGGAGAGGTTTGACACTTTTGAGGTATTTCTCCAAAGTCTCGTTCAATGCTGGAACGGGAAGACGGGGCAAATCCGCTTGATGACGGTACATTTCTCTATGTCTGAGGGAATTACTAAGAAATCTCCTGGTTGCTGTTGCTGTCAAAGAGGGAAGGATCCTTTTACTACTGGTCGCCAATGAGGAAGAGGAAAAAATAGACAACATGTTACAGGAGTGGATGACAACTTCTGAATAAATGCAGTCAGAAAAAAAGAAATATTTCCGTTCATTAATTAACAATATTTCCAAACCAGGTCTCTTCTTCTGCTGTTGTTGTGTGTTTATAATTGTAATAGAGAATTTAAATAGATTATGCAATTTCTGTTATAACCCACAGCACCACCCGCTCTTAACTCAGCTAGGTGTGGTACAGATATTTCTAGCTATGGGTGAATGTGCATATCCTGGCTTGCTAAATCTCTCGACTTGTTGCTACTTTTTACTGATCATCTTGACTAATCTTGACAATAGATGAACCAGCAAGAGTTATCATGATAAAGCAAGGATTTACTTCTTGTCTAAAACAGCAATTCCTGCAACAATCCACTGAAAATTTCAACTCTACCGTAGCAGCATTGTTGTTGATGGATTGGGGCTTTTGTTGGTGGTCCCTGGAGGTAAAAGTCAAGATTGAAGAATTGCTCGAGACAATTGAAAATCCCATAAACCATAATTTATTGCTTTTACTATTAGCGCATGGCCTGAAGGAGGGATAAAAAAAACACTGCATAAACGTGATCTTGCGTTCTCTCTTTTACTTCTTGACGACTAAAGATAATGTCGGAAATAAAGCCAAATTATCAGCACAATAAAATACTGCAACGCCAGTTGCTAAAGATACACAAAGTGCGATTTGTCAAATACACCCCTGCTCCCATTGTCAGCATGGTCTGGTCTCCGTCCAAAGAGCTAAAATTCGTGCTAGTGCTGCTGCGACAGGATGGACAAATGGAGATTTGGAAGCAACATCCAACCTGGATGCTGTCCAAATCCTGTAGGACTCTAGGTGATGGGAATTGGACCAAGCTGCTCTGGTCAAAGAATAATCGAGTTTTTGTTTCTGGTCATTCTGGCTTGGTGATTGAACTAGATCCCATAACACTTCTTGTCAAGGCCAAAGAAGATGCCGGTGGTGGAGCAGTATGGGACATTGCGCTTAATCCCTCTGAAACCCAACTCGTAGCAGCTTGCGATGATGGCGGAGTAACCCTATTTGACATAAATGGCCGGACTTTGATATATGAGAAGAGATTTGCCAAAGTTAGCAAAAGTACCACCTTCCTCTCCCTCTAACCCTAACCCTAACAAGTGGAAAACCAGCCAGAATGCTTTCTATTGCTTGGGATAAGAATAACCACGACTTTTGTTACTCTGGCTGTGCTGATGGAACTGTTAAAAAATGGCAAGTATCGCAGTCCAGGTGTTTAGAAACTGCATGGGTGGGAAAGGATGAAAACGAACGAAATATCCGATTGTGGTGCTTGTTGTCGCTAAGGTACACTTTTTTAAAAAAAGGGCCAAAATATGACAGGATTAACATAGAAATCACACGCTAGTCTCTGGCGATTCGCTAGGAAATGTGATATTTTGGGATACCGCGACTTTTACCATAAAGAGACGTGAGCAGTCACACAGAAAAGATATCTTATGTCTAACTATTGATGAACAAGTAGGCGATTAATTATTACCATAATGTGTACGTGCTTATTAGGAAATAAGTCTGTTTGTTGCTGGTGTCGAAAGATCTATCCAGTTGTTTCAACGTCCCATTGAGGATGGTGTGCTTGGGGATGAGTTTATCTCCACCAATCGGTATTACAACAATCACCACCATGATGTCCGAGCCATGGCTTTTGGTGACAGCTCCTTGAAGACCATGCTATTTACGGGTGGCATGGACTCGCTGCTCAAATACAGACAGGTGGATCCGGGTACAGGAAAGCGTTCCATTCTTGCTAAAAGGAGTGGAGGAAAGTCGGGACGTCAATACCGAGATCATACCTTACCCTGGGACAACTTAGGCACCGTTTGTCAGATCCTGAATAATAGAGTGATAGTAGCCAGAGAGTCTAATTCTTTAAAATTCTGGATGTTACCGGTGATAAATGATGATGGTCGACAAGTTTTAATGCGAGATTGTTTCTTTGCCATTGAACTTGTAGAAATGAACAAAGTCGAGGATTTCCAGGTTGATCCAACTAATAGTTACCTCGCTGTTTGTACCTCTGATTGGGTTAAGCTATTCCACCTACAGATGACCATAGAGGATAAACAATCTCAGGTCAAGGTGTTGAAGCGACATTGTTCAGAAGAAGGAGCCAGATTAGTAAAATTCACCAATTGTTCGAGATATCTAATTACTGCTTCACCACTGGGTCATCTTGTCATATATGATACCAAAAAACTAAGCCTGATATGTACTATTAATGCCCCTATGTCCAAGCAAACAAGTGCAATTTGGGCCAAAGCCATTAGATCTATCCATGTCAGTAAGAATTGGATAATTAGCCTGGATGCTCATGATAGAATAATGTATTATCATTTTGATTCGTTCAAGGCAGGAGAATCCAAGGTAATTTTTTTATCAAATTGCGCTAAGTCTGTGGTAGGTTGATGGTAAGATTATCAAACATGAAAGAATGATAAACTGCGTTAATATCCATAAAACAATTATGGGAACTCATATGGTCATTGTGGGCTCTGAGACTGAAATGCGGCATTTTTGCACGGTTTTCAAGTTGTTGCCCAGAGAAGTGGTCAAGGATAAGGATGCTCCTATTAAAAAAACCCTTAGGCATTCCATCCAAAAAATATCCATCCAGCCGAGCACTAATTCTTCCTACTTTTATTTCTGGTCGTTTGGGTATTTTGGTAGAGTGCCGTATGTGAAAATACCGCGATTTGGTCAGTTAAAAAAGAGAAACTTTGATCGTTCCCCTGTCTTTCAACTGGGCTCTTCTGTTGATATAACCAAGAAATTCCGATCAATAATTGCTTGTGATTTCTTGACGGAAAATGAAGTGGTGATGGTGGAAAGGCCGATTTTTGAATTGTTGGAGCATTTGCCTCCAGCATATTATAAAGCCAAATTTGGAACTACTTAGAATAAACGTCTATCTCCTCCTCCCCCGCCTCTCGCCAAATAATCTTCTGCTCGCATTACTCGTTTCGTGGGCCGTGGCGTATCCTCCACCAACTCTGGCCTCCTCCATCCCGGGTAGCCTGGGATTAATGTCTTGGACTTACTGGGCATCGGCATTCCCTGAGATTGCATCAATGCCTCTGCCAACAATTTCTCAGGAATGGGTACGGCTGGAAGTTTATTCACCAACAGCTCCAACAACTCTGCCTCATTGATCGCTGGCCCATTGTATTGAGCAGGCAATACCGTGAGTGCATGCGTTAAAATTTCACTCAAAGAAGGACCTGGCGGTAGTCGAAGTGCGCTCATCGGTAACAACGGTGGTGTTCTAACCGGTGGAGGTCGTTTCGCGTTTGAAGATGGTGCAGTCAACGGATCCCACATTTGCCACTGATCCATTTGTGGTCTTGTGTAATTTCCCTGTTGTCCATCATCTTTTTCCCCTCCTCCTCCACTTATTACCCCTGTCATTCTCCCACCACCACCACCACCACCTCCACTTGTTGCAATTGCCGCACCTGAACTTGACATTGCAGAGGGAACCAAAAAATCACCATCTCCCATACCCATAGCACTGTCAGAAAATTCCAAGGTCAATGGATCAAGATTATATAAGCGTTGTCTCTTTAAGAAACGGGAAAGATTATTAGCTAAAACTTTTACATTAATCCGATCCTAACAAAAGAAAATACATTCAGGATAAACTTGAGCTAATCTCTTATCAGCAGCTTCAATTCCACTTTGATCCCCATAACAAGCTTCATATTGAACAAACAACTCCCAAATAGACCTTGCTTCTGCTTTGGGCAAAGTCCCGATTACACGCTCAAACAAAGCTCGCAAATCTACGTACATGATCAGTTGGTTCTTTTCATGGTTTTAAAATAGGAAACACTTACTGCTGTCATCATTAATCATGATCAGGTAGTCCAAGTATGCCTTAACAAAAGCACTCTCCGTATGCTGTCGAAGTCCAACTTCAAATATTCTAACGGGAAGTTGTTTATCTTTACTACAGTAATATTCCATCATTGCTATTCTTTCAACATTAATACTCCCTCACCCACAAACATCAAAAGAAAGAAAACACTCACCAGAAGCTACAAAGAGATGGAATGTATGAAGTGGTGATTTCCTCGCTTGACCAAAGACTGTTCTTGCGGCTTTTATCCCTTCCAATCGTCTGGCCGCATGCATGTAAGCTATCCAAATGAGTGTGGCTGATTGAGATATCACATTAAGCTTGGACCGACGTTGTTGTTCTATCGTCTCCTTCTGCCTAGCCCATCCTCTCTCTTGTTCTCTAAGCCTCTCTCTACTCTCTCCATCTGTCACCACAGCAACAGGAGCTGGGGGAATCATGGCATCATATTCCTTATTCACCGCGGCCCATTTATCGGTAAAGCTTTGCAAGATCCCATCATATACACCTTGCACTTTGGCTAGATCTTTGGACGTAGCTTCTTCCAACTCTGCCAAAAGTAAATGTAGCAGAGAGGATTCTGGAAGTGCTTCACATCCTTGCCTCAACAAGTGAATGGCATCATCTTTCTTTCCAATCGAGAGCAAAAATTGTGCAGCCTCAAACCAGATTTCCGCATAAAAGCGTAAATACATCAAGGCTTGGCGATAAGCAAGCGAAATGCGGTGATTATGTAGGTTAGGATCATCCAGTTTTAAAGGATTCGTCTTTTCCCACTCAATAAATCTCTTCCATCCTTGTTTCTATCTCTTTTTTAGTTAAATTAGCGGTTAATAGGGAAATACCTGTTTTAATAACTCAAGATTACGCGTTGGTGGGACTGCCAAGACTGTATAATTCAACGGTTCAGTTATCACTTTAACTTCTCTCAATACGTTCCTGGCATTAATAAAAGCAGGAGAATTCTCTGAAAGGGTTTTTTTGGCCTAACTTTCAATTCATCAAATGAGGAGTAAAAGCAATACCAAAGGTTTATTAACCAAATTTTCAAAGACTTCATATTCCTTCCATAAAGATTCCAAGATGTTCAGAGGAAGTCCAAGACACCGATGATAAACCTTACGAATAGCTTCTACTTTTCTCTGTTCATCCCATACCATCGTCACCTACTCTAATATTAGCAAAGTGGAGAAAAGAAGAGGGAAAACCTCTTCATTTTTGAGCCAATCCAAGTACGCCTGCCATAATTTTCCTGCTTCTTTATCCACACCCACCGTATTCAAGGCTAATTCAAAAGCTCTCTTGACTATTTCTTTGCTATCTTTTTCCTTTGCTACTACATACCCTAAATAGTTCTTCCAAAGGTCAACTTGAGGACAGGTTCTCAAGCTGGTGGCGTAAATTTGTTCAACTCGACTGGGATCTTGCTGTTTTAACTCCCATTCTGCATACATCAACCAGTGTCGAGCCTATCAAAAGTCTATTCCACGCCCTCCTAGAAGATATGGACTTACAGATGTGGGAAAATGTAACAGAAATCGGTCAAATAATCTCCTCACTTTGTCAGGATGCTCAGTCTTGATGCTGCCTTCCAATAAACTTGTCCAAGATTCCGTGTCCCAAGTATCCAAAGAAATCTTCTTTTCCAATGTATTGAGCGATGATTCTTTCCATTCTTCCTTCACCTCCTCTGTTACTGGTGGTATTTCCTAACATAAAATCGAGCTAAATGCTTACACCACTTTTACACTTACATTCATGTAGATCACCTGATATTAATGTCGGGAATAATACTTTATTACTATGCCACCCACTCACCATTAAACATTTACAACTTTAAGCGTGGCAGGCTTTGGATCCTCTTCTTCGTCATACTCCAACAACTCATTACCTTCTTCTTCTTCTTCTTCTTCAATTATAGCTTGTGCCGAGATCTCTGCCTTACTGGTCGATGTAATTGCCTCCACCTCAGTATCGGGTGCAACAGACCAGTGTCGACGAATGGTAGAAAACCTAGAAACACCACTTTGCAAAGCTTCTGCTTCTACCGCAATGGGGCCCTTGTAAAACTCGTTGGCGTACTTGGCGACTTCCTTGGTCACTAGTACTTTCATCAACCTTCGATGCAATGTTGAATGAGTATATCTCATTTCAGTATCGTCTCCCATGCCGCCGACAGAATCGCCCAAAACATCTTCAGGATTGATGCTGTTAATCTTTAGACTACTTTCCACATATTTAAACCTTCCTGAAAAGGATTTTACGTTGATCCATCTCACCAATATCGTCACAAAGGGCAGAGGTAATAAAACTATGGCTTGCATCGTGGAGATATTTGACAGGGCAAACTTTTTCGTTGCTAGGGAAACAAAGCTGATATTGGCAGCCCCCAACATCAGCACTTGGAAAAAACCCAAGACAAACATCACTCGGTTGTACATAACAGGCCAAATTGCTCCTGCTGTCTCAACCTTGGTGGTATACACATACATTAGCTGATATTTATAGACCAGGTAAGCAAGGCCAAAGTTGAGAAACGTAAAGGGCATGATCAAAGGTGAAATGATCGAATAAGTAATTCCAACCGAAAACAGGAACAAATGAACTGCGTACAGTTCTGCATAAGGAAAATCAGGTGGTCTCAACATCTTGTTCCTTTCCCTTGGTGTATTATTCCGTGCTAGATATCGCCTCATGAACATTCTTAAAAGATTGACCAACTGAGCCAGCTGCACCAACACTTCTATCCCTTTAATCGTCGTATAACTGATCCAAAAGGTGCTGATGTCAATCAACGTTGTAGCCATATCGCTTAAAATAGTATCGGACTTGCTAAACTGAGTAATAATATTGTTTAGATTCTTGCTATTAAGGGCAGTATAGTAAGCCGTAAAGACTCCAATTAAAATAAACACGATATTATTGAAAAATAAAAAGGCAAAATATTTTCTGAATATATCGGTTCGAAGGTTTGTTTCAGTATATGTGCCCTGGTAAAGGGAGATATATCTGAAAAACATCAGCATGAACAAAAAGAACAGGACCATTAAGAGCGGTGATACAGACGAAGCTAGAAAGGTGAAGAGCATTGGTGAAGTAATAGCAAGTCTGTCCAAGGCGACAGAAGTATATCTAAGCCGATTGAGATTAAGCACTGCGGATAATATGGTCATTCCCGTCAGCCCCAAGAATAAAAATGTCAGATAAATAAAAAATCCAGTCCATTCTCGATTTTTTCTTAATATTTCAGACTGTTCAGCATTTGCCCATATCAGATCATTCACCATTGGTGCTTTTTCCGTCCGAACACTTGCAAAACCCGCTTTTTTTCTAAGGATGCGTACTGCAGCATGAGCATACTCGACCTTGGGAAAGGTAATAAAGCCCAAGTTGGAAGGCTTGAGCTCTCTGGCGTTTTCACGTTCAGCGTGGATTTCTTCTTCCAACCGAAAAATGTTGTTTCCGTAAAAATCAAAAGAATCCACCACCCCACTTCCCCCAATCAGATTGTTTCGATGTGTAGGTCTGGCCATCTGTCGGAAGTTAGGATCTATCGACCTTGGGTGTTAATCTGATTAATAAAACATACTGGAAAGATAATCATTAAGGCAAACTTCCATTGCTTCAATGGATTCCTTGTGATTTTCCAACAAAGTTGGTAACATGCCCAAATCTCTGGCTACGGAGGCCTTGCAATCCTTGTGATATATTTTATGTTTTTTCAACAAATTAATCAACCCTTCTTCAGTCCTCATACTAGAGGGTAGATTAATAAGCATAGCAGATCTTCCATGCAAAGAATTTTGATATTCAGGGCTAGCGAAATATCCCTGCCTTAGTCGAATCAAGGACATCCAAAACCACGTCGTGGCGGCATAAACAGTTAATGAAAAAACCCAAGTCATTACAACATGCGCCCAAAAACGGTTAGGTATGTTGCGAGCAGCGATAATAGAGAGAGAATCCAATTTAAATCCGGGAGTCTTGTTGGTATTAGCCTCGTTATAGGAGGAAAGGTTTATGGGAATCAAGATTCCCACCAATAATAACCCCATTACGCCAAAAAACCAACAAGAAAACGTCAAGAAACGCAAAAAAATCACTGCATCCAAGCCAATCTTCTCAATCAACTCAGCACTTTTCACTCGAAACAATGGTCCCAACCAAGAAAACAATCCATCATTGAGTGGAGGTGGTTTCCTATCCTCATCAGCATACTTGAGCCTTTTCGCATAAACAGCTACAATCATTAGTCATGAGGAACCAACTCATACCTTTGTGCTTTGGTCTCAACACCGAAAATAACAAGGTCGCAGCAATGCCCAAGGGAATGGTGATGGCTAGCTGCGTTAGTAGCCCGGAGAGGCTCATCAAGCTTTTCTTTTCACTGGCTTCAAAGTCCGCCATGTTTGACAATTAAGAGTGTGCCTGGCAGTCGCGGGTGTGTATGACAATATATACTTAATTATAGAATTAAAAATGTATGTTGTTTGTTGAGGCTGTTGCTATAATAAGAAATTTCACATGATTTATTTGGTGTTTACAATAAAAACCCCTTTACAACAACCATTGGTAATAACCTCTCCTTAGGAAGTGCTGAAGCAGAGTCACGTCGACTAGTCTGTTCATCCGAAGAACCCGACTCATCCTGTTTCAGCGCTTCTCCTATGGCTTCAGGTGACGAACTAATGGTCCTATCTCCCCCTCCTTCTGTTGTCATCGTCGTCGCTCTTGTCAAAATTGCAGTTGTCTCTGCGGAAATCTCTTCCAATAAATCCTGCGAGTCAATAATCTCATCAATTTTTTCCAGCACCTCATAACTAAACTGGATTTCAAATAAATCCAACAGGAATTTTCTTGCTGATACGCGAAAATGATAAGCACCAAACATTTGATGAAGTTGCACGTATAATTGCAGGTCTTTTTTAAAGTATCTAGGATGCTCCGATTTCAACCTATCATCATTTGCATGATTAATTCACCTTGATCCAAAAGGCGTTACTTGACTAGAACTTTGTAGGCTGCATTGGCCAAGAGAAGATTTCCTAATTTACTTGCAGTTTCCAGTATAACCTTCTTGATAGGATCATTGACACTAGGACTCTTGCTGAAGGGTTCAAGCTGGCTTGGAGGCACAAACGTCCAAGTAGGGAGCTAAAATCGGGTCAATTAAATCTTTAATCAAGAAAAAAAAGTACAGAAAAAAACATCTCCACATCCTCAGGAATACAAACTACACTTTGATTATTACCCCTGAGCGTCGTTTCAGACATGTTCGATGCTTCATTGAATATATTAGTAATCCATCCATGACTATTCAACACATCGTTCCCATCCAAAGTCCTCGCTATTAATCCCAATACGTAGTAACAGGTTCTAATTATTCTTCAGTAATTTTCAAAGACTAAGATAATACCCCTTGATGGAAAGATACTCAAAAGATCCAGCCAACGTGATAATTTCTTGAACCAACTTTTCCTCTTCTAATAACCTTATCCCCAACTCGGTGGATCCTATATGTCCCACTGCCCAAAGTACTGCCTTGAGCTCCAACAATTGAGCAGCGGTATTATATTCTGAGGCCGAGCGGATAACTTGGGCAAACCGCTCTAAATGTCCTCGCGTTTTTATCGTTTCACATCCAATTGTAGTCTTGGCCAAGGCTCCATATAAATGCGGTGTTACAATTCCTTCCACACGAAATCTAACACCCATTAGAGAGATGATAATTCTAACAAGATTACTCTGGCAAATAACAATATCGTTCCCGATGTTGATTACGTAACTTTTGTTTTTTACTCATTTGATCATCCTCCTGTTCTGTTTCATCCGTAGAGGACAAATTTTCCAAACCACCCATTAATGAGTTTTCTACGTGTGCTACATATTCAACGTTTTGATACTGCCACCATGCTCAATAAGAGAGAAGAGAGGAAAATTATAAACCTCCATCCAACTTTCCATCTCATCATGAACAAAATCCATATCTAGAATATTCTGAAAGCCTTGGTTACTTGATAAAAATCTATTAATAAACATTTTATGGCAATGTTCTAGATAGTTAAAGAAATACCGTAAAAATATAGGTTTGGCAATTTCACCAAGATGATCAAGTACTGGACGTAACTTAAGCAACATATCCAGACATTCAGGATTATCACAGGCTTCATCTAGCGTTTCCACTGCTAGTTGACATATCTCTGGTTCGAGGTCATAGAGTTGATCCACCAACATTCGCATTCCCCAATCTTTGAACGATGATAGACGATGATGCAACAAGATGCGTAATTGATGCAATGCCAACAGCCTCACTTCCTTATCAGCAACATTATTAATAGTACATGAATAAAACATACTTTGCTTTCTACAGATAACATTTTGGACAAGATAAGTCTTGGATAACCATCACTGCAAAGATGATTAAACTTGATTAAATAAAAAGGAGATTACATTTGATAATCCATGCTGAATAGAATTTCCTTATGAATGTCATTTCGATCTCTCAGTTCAGCCAGTTTAAAAAAGGCATCAAAGGCATTGGACTTCTCCAGTAAACTTTAGCATTATCAATTCTAAATCTTTCCGTTTGAAGGAATAATGAAAAGTACCGTAATCCTTCCTTGGTCTTGCTCGCAGTCATCAAAATCCAAAAGTATCCCCATACCAAAGATCGAGTCATTCTATCTTTGTTCAGATTTTGTTCTTCTTGCCTATCATCTTGAATAAGCATACAAATGCGCAAAGCAATACAATAAGAATTGTGAGATTTCCTTGAATAATCCACTTTCGTATAAATATTTCGTTCCTTCCATGCATCCCGTCATGGTATTAACAATTTCACAACCAATGGTCAGAAAGCGGATATTATCAGCATCCATCAACAAATCAGAAAATTGTAATGAAACAGGGCGATAAAATGACAAAACTCGCTTGACAAAAGCGGTATTTCTCAAAGTATCATTTAAAATAGCTGGTTGCTTCAAGGAGGTGAGAAACAGTTCTTGTATCAAATCCCAGTTCCATCTGCCTGAATCACGTTCGGCCATGACCTTTAAAAAGCTCTTGTTAGTAAAAAATAATCAGATTTACCATGGTTTCCTGGATAAGTAACCTAACTTGAGTTTCATCAACTGGAGCGTCCAAATTATCAACGGAAGCAGATAGCTGAGACTGGGGAAGTTGTTGATGGAAACTTGGCGCAAATGGTAAGGTTTGTTTCTCTCGTTTACTTTAGCAGCTAGCTTAGTACTATAACAGATTATGGCGGCAGTACCTGGATGAAGGAACGAAGATATGTTTGAGGCTTTCATCGTCAATGCGAGCCAGAGCTGAAATGGCATTAAAGCGATGAGGCAGTTTTTGAAAATAGACAGCTAATTCAAACAACCTGGGTAATGTCTACCACATCATGGTTAACTTTGAACTTTCCAACATTCGCCTACCGTAATCTTGGCAACATGAGAGGAGGGTAAGAAAAAGAGCGAGAGTTTAACAATCCGAGCTAATAATTTTGACCCTTGTGAAGAAACTATTTGGTCATTATTTTCTACCAAATCCACCAAGGCCTAAACTTGGTTAATTCAAGCATCACCACAAAGCCTACTTCTAAAAGACCAGAATCTACAAATACTAGCAACAAGACACTGACATATTGATCAATCAAGTCACTACGATCATTA
The DNA here is from genome assembly GCA_004114325.1 of Zoophagus insidians. Taxonomy (NCBI): domain Eukaryota; kingdom Fungi; phylum Zoopagomycota; class Zoopagomycetes; order Zoopagales; family Zoopagaceae; genus Zoophagus; species Zoophagus insidians. The sequence goes on from QZWR01000121.1 coordinate 18,130, forward strand.
AAAGTAGGACGAATTATGCGTTCTTTTGAGAAAAACATTTCTCTATGTACAAAATGATCATTTAGCGATTCCAAGCCATCCACACTAGTTGTGACATGGAATAGCTCATTCAAGAGGTTTAACAAGGAAAGTTGAGTCGCCTTGACAGGAGATCCCAGGGCAGTTACGATGGAAAGAATTGAGCGACGGTGATTAGAACAAAGATATATCAAACCTATAAAGTTGCATTGATCAATTGAAAACAAGATAGAGTCCCTACCAGTCCAAGAAGTAAGAAAATTCTTCAACGTATTAGCACATTGTTTTATCCTATCAGCTGCAGTATTTCCCTTGTTGTATGTATCTGTAAAGTTACAAATCAAATACTAGCGGGATTAATGATTATAGGATAAACTTAAAGGCAATAATTACTTCGATATCAACCTCTGGACGAATATACTTTCTTGTGGTGCTGGCGTCCAAGACATATAAAAAAGCCGAAGTGGCGGATTCTGAGGCTAACCCTGAACCTTCTACCATGGCATGTAAAAGCACACGAATTCCGCTGCATTTCACCAACAAATCCACCTGTTTCACAGCTACAAGTTTAATATCAGCACAGCACGTTAAGGGGAAGGAATACCTAATTCGCACAAGGTTTGAAGACAGATATTACGAAAGGTATCGGTGGATTGTTCAGCAATGGAGACGATGACTCTAACGCAAGCTTGTAACTTTCTCCTTAGCCAATTGCTAAGGACCAGACGCCCACCCAGTTGATCCATGATTGATCTAAAGCATCTGAGGGCTTGTTCTCTTTCCAGCTCAAATCTATGATCCTTGGACAATGAACGCACTAGAAATATGTGAAAATTGGCACGAAACAACAACTTTATCCCCGTAGTGTCTAGACGTTTAATCATTAGTCCGACTACACTTAGTGCAGCTGCTCTGACTTCGCTTACTGAATAAGCCAAATAATATCTTAGACTAGTTTACAACAAGGTGAGTTATTGGTGGGTGTGAGAGTACCATTTAAAAATTCTATCAACTTGTTCTTCTTTCAAACTACTAAAACTTTGTTCCGTCGTTACAGCAGTGGCCATGGTGGTATTTACGGCGGTAAAAGAAGGAGAAGCAGGAGTGGTAGGAGTAAGGGGAGTCAAGTCAATACGACCATCAATCAAATCCCAACTTTTGCGTAGATATTCCCCAAGTGTCAAGATTGACAAGATGTTCTGCTGTGGTGTTTCAGAAGCCTCAAATAATCGCTCCAGAGTTATATTAATCTGCGTTTCATGGTGTGGATGAATGCTATCTGTTCGTTTCAACCCGGTTGATGTGGCTGCTCTCCCCTTCAATCCATGTTATATGCAAATCTGTTACCTTCCAAGTTTTGCGAAGAAAATAAGTTGTGTTCAATCTCAATGCCTAAGTCGTTTAATTCACAAAATCCACAAAGTTGAACCTGGAAATATTTCCAATTCTTCTGATGTAGAAGTAGTCTTGGATTCCTCCATCTTTTAGCGATTAAGTGGTGATTGAATCACATGATAATGGTCGCAATGCATTGGTTTCTCAATTGGTTAAATTTTACTGTTCAATAGTGTGGATTTATTTAGGAACTTTTCAGGGTGACTGCTGTTTTTAGAGGTCTATAAAAAGGGCCCTCTCTGATAAACGCAGTTATACGGGTTCTCAAGGGATCAGGAAGCTGAGCAACGTTGCTTAAATGACGAACGATGGAATATTTCCACTCCTGTCCATCGACACTTTGATCCAAATCCCGATCCAATAAGGCATCGATTAACTCCGTGGCCTCAATGATAATCTAGAAAGGAGGTGGAGAAAGAGGACCGCTCACAACATTAAGGGAAAAAACCTTCCAGCCCCATTCATATGAAGCTAAACTTTGTAAAGTTGCATATGCTGCTAATCTGAGCTCTTTGAATGGTCGTTTAATGCTCCTTAGTAACAAGTCCAAAAAGGAGAATGGACCACCGCCGGTCATTTGTGCCAAGTAATTGAAGGCTTCTCTTTTTAGCCCATTCAACGATTCCCTATTTATAAAATATTAACAAAAACAAGAACTCCATAATGGCGATGACACCTTTCTTGTAGTAAAATACTGATTGAATGTAGAAATACTTGTAAGCGATCATCATTCGCTCTAGGGAACAATTCTGCGAATTCCTTGAAGTAGCCACTGTGTATCAATAGAGTCAGGTTTTCTGCTGATTCTGCTAAAGAATTGGCGAACATAACAGCTGCTGCCTTTGTCCAATGCGTCAGTTTTGCCCTTTAAATAAAATTTTACAAAGCTCATCTCATCATAACTTGATAACAAATCCTGTAAATATTTAATCAACTTATCACTTTCCTCCAAAACACAAGTCATAGGATAGTTCTATCCCATCAACTTTTAGCGATGTTAAGGGGAAAAATCACTTTGAAGGAGTTTGTAAAAAGTTGAATAATTGATATTCTGTTCAGGTCGTCTTCATCGCCATCAAGCAACAGCATGAGCAAGTGTTGAAAAATTCCCTTTTTTTTCAAGTAATCAATCAGGACAAGTGCTTTTTTTAGATTTCCAGGCTTAGCCTAACAAGTGTTAGCCTAAAGAAGCTTCATTAAGTCACAAGTACACTTAAAACTTTGGTAAATATTTCCAAGTAATTCATCAAATAAAGTGGATCATTCGATTGAAATACTTTTTCTTGAATTAACAAATCTACGAACCCGTTATTAAGACATTCTTCCAACAATCCATTTTCAAAATTCGTTTTTATCGATATAACCACAACCAAAATCCTGGCAACCAGGTCCAAAACTCTTAGACTCAGAACGTCTTGTTCACTAGCATTAGTATTCCGTTAGTATAAATTCTTAGATGAATTGCAAGTACAGGTCAATCAAATCTGATAAAACTTTGACGGAATCTGAAGAAATCATCCATTTCAGACCCTGGTCATTTCCCCCAATAGGAATACAAAGCTACTCCGTAATTAAGCAACCAGCAGGATAACCTAACCTGTTCAAGGAAATTACTCAATTCTTCCACGTAAGTTAAATCGGTAAATTCCAAGGATTTCAACAATATGATTGTCAAATCATTGTTCTCCCGCTTGAATTGAACGATAAAGATTAACAACACATCCCAGACCCATTAAAAACAATACCAGTAAACAAGGCAAAGATGAGTGGGGATCAACAAGACATTTTCTTACTTGAGATAACGCTAATAGTTGAATCTGTGGTAGATCTTGTTGTAAAGCTTGATATAATAAAGCCTAAGTTATATGTTCTAGCTTGGTGAGAGCAGTAGTGTAAACCTTGTAATGTTGCATAATATAGGTAAAGGTCTTTGTTGCCAAGAGCAGTTGTAACAAGTTACAGGCCTTTTCTGCTTGTCTTTCTGTCCCACCTTGTAACAACGAAATGCATAGTTGAAGCGCTTGAGTTTCTAGCTCCTCTGAGCTCCAATTGGTGATTCCTTTGCTGAATTTAGATTTACCCCAGAGGGAACTGATAAAACACCTTTCGAGATCAACATTGCTTCATCCAACAGACTTTCTTTCTGTATTAGCGAGAGATTTGCATTGGAGGTGAGCTGCAGTAGTAGTTGGAGAAATTGCTGTTCTTTACTCATGTGGCTTTGAGGACAAGTTGATCAAAATTTTATTTCAAAAGGATAATACATCATCTAACCAGGATTCCAACTGAGGCACCTGCTTAGAGTCTACCAAAACTGAATCGCCAGAATTAATCAAGCCGCTGACATTGAGTGGTACGCTTGGGGAAAGAGTAGTTGATGGTGTAATTGAGGTAGTAAGAAGTGCATCCAAGTCATCTTCCAATATACTCAACTGTTCTACTTCAAGTTCCTTTTGTGCTTTTTCAGTCATTTCTGGCTTTGGTGGTATCTTTTGTGCTGGTGCTTCTACAGGTGCTGCTTCTATGGGTGGTGGTGGTGGTGGCAAGGACTTGATACTAATAGCTACCAATTCTAACGCAACTCCCCCAGGAACAAACCTTTGCTTTTTTCCACAATGATTAGATCTTTTCCAACAGCATCATTATCAGTAGTCTTTTTTTGATTAGTCACCGAGCTCAATTCTTCACAATCTCTTTTGAAATCATTATTTTTAAAATATTGCTAATAATACACATCAATCAGTTCAAGAGAATCGGGGTAAACTTACATCTATGGAAATATTAGACCTCTTAATGGCTAATTCTTCCAACTTTTTAAGGAATTGCGGATGTTCCATAGAATTCCACAGATGTTTTTGCTTGTACTGATAATAAGCCTTTACGTTTGCTTCATCATCTAAGCAGGCTCGTTGATGCTATCTTCATAGGGCGGCTACCTTGTTTAATTGGCATATTAGCCACAAATTCCCGATAAGCCTCCAGTTCTTCCTCATCTATCAAGGCTTCCAACTCGTCTATTTCTGCACACACTCTCCGAATTAATTGATCTACATGGAATATTAATACCTTCCACTTCTTCTTCGTCCTCGCCCTCCTCCTCTCCTTCCTCTTCTTCATCATTGGAACTGTGGTTGGAAGTATGTTCTTGTTGTGGTTCATTGTTGAACCTCCCTTTTTGTCTACTTACAACTACGGCGGCTTTCTAAGAGAAACGCTTTAGTTAAGAGCATAAATTGGGAGAGTGGAGATGCAGAGTTGAGGCGAAACATAAGTTACCAATTCTTTCAACTTTTCTTCCCCAACTTTGGTTTTCAACTTTGCCCAATATTTCTTGGTGGCACGACGTTTATATTGATCAGGCTTCATCTTTTCGCCAGAGAGACAGAGATGGCAAAGAGAAAAAGAGGGATAGTTGAAGAAAAGTTGAACAAACTTCTTGACCTTCCTCCTGGTTATCCCTTCAGGCCAGAGTTCATAGCTTATCTTGAAACAAATGATGACCTCGAAGATGAAGAAAAGTTAAAACAAATCTTTCTTTGCTCCGATATTAGAATTACCTCCTTCCCTACTCAAAACCACATTTGGCAAATCATCGATATTGATGATATCAGCAATTCCAAGCAAAGTTTATTGAACAAACTGACTGCCATGAAATACAAAACTACTTTGGTTGAGGATTTGCAGCAGCAGCAAGGGGAAGAGGGAGATACAGAAGAATTGCAACAGCAGAAGCAGCAACTTCCTAGAGGAACGTTGAAACTAACCCTGACTAATGGACGAGCAATAATTTATGGTGTGGAGCTTAATGCTAAGCTAGAAGGAGTGAGTATATCTACAAGCTTGGGAAGTAAATGTGCACTGAGTCTAAGTTGGGAAGATTGGCTATTACAGGATCAGCTTTGTAAATTGACCCCAAAGAATTTCAAATTTCTTGGTGGCAGAGTCAAAGCTCTAACCATGGCTTCAGTAGAACAAAGCTTGCAAGAAAAATTAACCAAAAGTGCAGATTCATAGTAAAATGTCGTATTTTTGTTTATCTGGAACTGTCTGCATCATTACTCGTCCGTTGTAGCTCAAGGAGGCAAACTGCCAAGGAGAACTTCTACTCCAGCACAAAGAATAAACGCTGTCATCGTGATCATCGTAGGATAGGACCAGACCATCATGCAATCTACCACCGCTAAAGTTAGCAACCTTGAGCATGAACAAAAAAAACATTTTCTTCATGATTTTCTTGACTGGTCCTTCTTCCTCATCGCTGCTAACAAAAGAAGCAGAAGAAAGACTGCTAATGTTGTGCAGATTGACCAGTCCATCAGATCCACCAGTTAGTAGCAATTGATCAAAGAAGGGATTATAATCCAAAGTCCAAATCCTATTACAATCAAGTTAAGCAATGGGCTAGTAAAGAGGAATACCAATGCGAATGACCGTTCAACTTGATTACTGGACTTTTCATACTTCTCAAATCCCACATACAACAAACGCGATCATAACCAGCGCTACTTAGTTGATGCTTTATGTGTGGGTTAAATTGGACAGCAGTTATCGTGCTCTGATGAGCTGCTTCAAATTTGTACTGATTTCTGCCTTTTATCCTTTAAACAAAAAAACGGCTTACTTGTCTCGAATGTCCCATTGCAGCAAATCCCCGTTCTTTGCTCCAAACATTACCAAATTACTCATTCCTTTGGACCAATCTGCGATTTGAGTGGATGGAAATAATTCTGCTCCTTCAAGCGAAATCGACTCAGTCTATCCTTCACCTTTCACCTGACATATAGTGGGTTAAACTTACTAGGTTAGAAGCCGCTGTTGCTGCATTCAAATCATAAAGGTCATAGAGGTAGACCTGTCCAGAAGCATAACATGCCAATAATTTTGTCTCAAATTCTGGACTCCAAACACAACTATTTAATTAACCGACCCGTTAAGATTAAAGTAAAAGGAAGAATTACACCTTAAAATGCCTCTTTTCAAAGGACCTTCAAAACTAGCCTTGCTAGAGAGTGTGTTGAGCTCAACAGTGGGATTTTCCAAAGGATTTATATACGGTAATTCATAAATAGATATCCGCTCTTGTTCGTGGTGATTATGGGTAGCTGCAAATACATTGCCCAGCTGGGGATGAGTAGCCAAGTGTCGAATGGGCCCTTCAGCAGCATCGTGAGTAAAGATGTAACTCCTAAAGCCACAATCTCCCCCAGCAGCAATAGCTTCCGTATCTTCCCCCTCCTCTTTCTCAAATCCACCACCAACTTGTAATAGATGGATCTTTTTCAACCTCGAATTGTTAGGACCGTAAAGGAAAAGAAAACCTCATTGTCAGGCTTTGAACTCCAAGTTCCTATTAAATACCGTGTATCTTCTCCTTCCTCTCCTTGGCTAGTAGATACTGGAGAAAGTGTAGCCAAGCATCTTGCCTAGACCACCATTACTCAGGCCAATACTCACCAAGGAATTACCAAATGTTGCAAGCCATAAACTTGACTGTTCATCTCTTTGGACGGTCAGGTGATTACACTTAAATCGACTCATTTTGGCTCATAACATGCAACACCTTTATTTATCAACTCTATTTCACATCTCAACCTCAGGAAAAAAAAAGATTTAAATCAATTACTCTAAATGAACAAGTTGATAATCTCGAAAAATCTCTTTGGCTATTTCAACACAGTGTTAGCACAACAAAGCTCGGTACTCCATCCACCTCCACCTGTGAAGGCCATCCAAGAATCCGATTTTAAATTCTTGACGGATTTGCTAACCAAGGCTGAGGTCAAGGAGGCAGAGGAAATAACTCCAGCGATATATAAATATTGGAAATCTGCAGAATTGGATGAATTGAGGATTTTGATGCATGCCCAGGAAGATTTGGTCTGGTTATCCTCTCAAACACCAACACTTCCTGCCATAACTACCTCTAGAATCTTGATATTTGCTTATTTACCAATTTTGGGCAAAGTTCCCTTGGAAAAACTGGATAAAGATCGAGTGGAGGTATTTAGCAAGATTGGTCAATTGAACTCGTTGCTTCGATTGACCAAGATTACCAAACCTTTTCCTCGCAGGTTTCGCCCCTCTCACGCCTTTCACGCCTTTATTCAAACCTAACAAGGTATAGAATTGAATTTTATAACAAAAAGGAGCCATTTTACGAATTCAGTAATTTTTACCCCGCACCCGTGATTCATGAAGATCGAGAATTTCCTACTTCGGAAAACTTATGTAACTCCTCTCTACGCAACTTTCATCAAGTAACCCATAAATAGTTCAATTTCAAAAGTTTACCGATTCCACCACTATGGATTACCTGCTTTCCTGTGAAACTCCGGGTGATTCCTTCAGAGCTGCTAGGAAGTTTGCTCACTTGATCCGTCCAGATTGGCATCAAGACCCAAATCCCTACAAGCACGAGGCCATGATGATTGCTCTTCGTGCCAAGTTTTATCAACATCGGGATCTTTTTCACCTGCTGATGGCCACACGTAATGCAAAGATAATAGAACACACTTCAAGGGATAATTACTGGGGCGATGGAGGTGGTGAAGGTCGTGGCTTAAACATGTTGGGTCAAATGTTGATGCAATTAAGAGAAACAATTTTTTCGTCAGTTTAATTAGAAAAAGCTTTCTAGAAGCATGATTATATTTTGCTTTGCCCCCTTTACCCAATCTCTTTCCCTTTTTCTGCACTGTCGCATTCACAGCACTTACTCAAGAGAAATCACTACATAACAGCCCCATTTGGAATGTGCTTAAGCCTGTCGGAACTTCAGCAGTGGCGCCAGCTCTTCGATTGTGCAAGCTTTGTTGAAGAATTCATGTTTTAACAGTTCTGATGAAGACGCTCTGCTCTTCACTTCCACGCACAAACATTCTGCAAGGAAACCTTTAAGCTCATCGCTCAACGAGTCTGGATCCTTGAGCGATGGAGTTCCATTGGTGGCAATCAGATACAACGCTTTCAAAGGCTCCTCGTCCAAATATGGCGGTTCATTCTCAATCATTTCAATTGCCATAATCCCCAATGACCAGACATCGACTTTGGCACCATACTCCTTTTGCTTGACCACTTCAGGAGCCATCCAATATGGCGTACCAACCATTGTTGCTCGCTTGGCGTGGTGTTCAGTCAGCTTGGCACAGAATCCAAAATCAGCTGTTTATAACATTAATTCATGAATATGCGAAATAAAAAGAGAGAAACTTACTGATTTTCACCATTCCAGTAATGTCCAATAAAACGTTATCACTCTTAATATCACGATGAATTATATTTTGAGAGTGTAAGTGAGCCAATCCTTTGGTTGTTTCAAAACATATGGAAGATATTTGTTCCTCAGTAATCTTGCTATTGTTGTCAATCACATCAGTAAGAGCACCGCCTTCCATAAAGTCCATTACTACCCAGAGCTCGTGTGCTCGAACCAGGAAACTGTCCAAATAATTTACAATGTTGGGATGTTGAGATTCCTTCATAACCAGGATTTCATTCACAATTAATTCTTTTCTTGGCTGATTTGACAAGTCCATTTGTTTAATGGCGACTTTTGTGTTATCATCTAATCGCTTGGCAACATAAACAGAACCACTGGCTCCCTGTCCAACTTTCTTGATCTTTTGATACAAGATGGTGGGGTCATCCTTTGAAACGATGGACTTGAGTTTCTCCATAATTTCGTTTTCTGACATTTTAGACAAGCGCTTTTCTGCTGGCTTCTTCTTGACCAAGGCATCTTTCGCCGCTTTGACCGGGTCAGCTGATACGGGTTGTGGTTCCGCTTGGATGGCTTCCCCCTTGGAAAACTAGAAGTTTATTAGAAAGGGAGGTTAGAACTAAAACCTACATCAAACAATGGTTGAGGGGGAGATTTAGGATCAGAGGATTGACTATTAGGTGGTTTTCCAGTCCATTGACTTGTATCATCGATCAACATTCCATCGATTTCATTAGGATCTCGCTTTTGTTGTTCTGTATAAAACTCCAACACATCCAGCACTGCTTGAGGATTACGTGACATATCTTCCTGAGTCAGAGCAGAAGCTGACAAAAGCTGCTTCCATTCTTCTGGAAGTCCCTATATAAAAGTTACTTCTCTTGACCTGACTAAAAAGACTTACTGTGAAGGCACCAGAAGTGGGATCAAAGCCTACATGGATCTTGTGTGTAAAATTGGTAGGATTCGACACGCCCATAAGAGGACAACGCTAGCGAAACGGCATAAATCACAATGGCAAAAAAAAGATTAAAAAACCTGATAAATCTCATCCATCCAGGAATAAAGCTCTTCATCGCTCTTACAAGCCAGGTAATAACTCCTGTCTTTGGTGATGATTTCAAAACAGTATTGTTTCAAGTCTGTTCGATTGACAGCATTAACTTCGCGTAGAAATATCAGCGTATTTGCTTGATTCAGAGATGACTAGAGAGTTAAGAAGGTAGGATTAGACAAGAATCAAAATTTTGCCTCGTTTTTATGAAAGGATAAAGTATTTTCTCGCAGAATGATAAATTGTCTGCTCCAAAACCATGACCTAAGGCCATCCTCTTTGATGTTCACCCAGCCCTTTTTAACGATAAAAGCAGACATTTTCAGGGGTTTAATTTACACACAACAGCTAACAGCAGGGTTCTTTGTTACGCGCTTAACTTTGGATGAGGAACAACTAGTTAATACTTAGACGCGACCTTTTCCTAAGCTTCGCGACAACAGGTTCTGAGAGTACAGGTTCTCTTGGGAGGTAGAGATGAAGGATTTCGATGGGATTTGGCGGGTTAGCAAAGGGTTAGTGACCAGATTTGCGTGAGGTGAGAAGTATTCAAACAGAAAGAAGAGAAAATGGTTTAGATTTTTTAGACCAATAGTTGTTGAAGTTTCCACCCAACGTCACATGGTAAACACATGAGCAAACACTTCTTAAATTATTCTCATGTTTGTTGATACAACTGTGCCTTGGAATAACTGTTTGATGCAATTTTCATGATTACACATGGTAGTAATAAGCGCTTTCTAACATGGCACCAGTTCTCATAAGAATGGGCGAGTCTGGTGGTAGTTGACTACGTCTTCTACACGTTCCTACATCGAACAGAACTTAACAGAACTGGCGACAGAGGAGAACTAAACAACTAAAATATGGTTTTCTATGATGATTTCTTCGATGGAGTTCTAGAAACTTCTTGTGCTTCTCATCTTGGAGTGATGCATTAAGTTGTGAATGGATTGAAAGTCGTTTTTGATCACGTGACTCGGTTTCAGGTAAGTAATCGACAATTGTGGCCGATTGGGGCTTAAAATGACCGTCCTCCCAGTTGCTGTAGAATTCTTTACCAAAACATCTCTAAACCAAATAACGACTTTTCGCAGCCAAACCACCTACATTCTCTGAATTATGAAATCTCAACTCATCTTTTTGACTCTTGCTCTTTTCTTGGCAGTGAACGTTACTGTCGCTACCCCGGTCGAATGGTTCAATGAAAAAGGACAAGATTACCGCTTGTTAAACAAACTTCCCGCTGCTGTCAGAGAAGTAGCTTACCGTGATGAATGGAGCAACGAACAAATCAAACAGTATTTGAGCTTCAAACCCTAAACATATTCAACCGGTAGAACCTTTAACTCCAAGCGGTGGACGTTATTGCTAGACAAATTGCATAAAATTCTTGAAATAAACAAAAACATTGATTCTGTCAATCTTGTTCTCATCCTCGTTCTTTGCAAACTGAGCGACGACACTGGAAAAAGTCCCTAGTCACGCTTTTTTAACCAACCTAATCAATCAATCAATCAACAAAGGAATAACTATGCAGAAAGATCCCATGGAAGCAGCCACGGATTTGATTAGGAGGCTGCCACCACAGCATCTCGAACAAAATGTCGAACTTGTTTGTCAGCTTGCTCCCGACATTGCCGATGATGTCTTGGCCACGGTCGATCAACCCCTAAAAGTCTTGTTATGTTCAAAGACTGGGAAACCTTTTCTCATTTGTGATTATAACCGTGATGGAGATGCTTATAGGTTTCTTTCTTTGTTTTAAAAAGACTGAAAGGATGGTAGATCTCCTTGGTCCAACGAATATCAACCCCCCCTGTTGGATGGAAATGTTCCTTCACCTCGTATTCGCAAACTGGAGATCGCTGCAAATGAAGCCTTTCAAACTTTTTCTTATTTGTACTACGACAGTACCGCCATGAGTAGCGTTTATTTATGGGACATGGATGATGGTTTTGCTGGAGCTGTCTTGATAAAGAAAAGTAAGCTTAAATCTCTATAAAGATTAATCTCCGCCTCTCTCTATCATCAGCCATTGATGGAACTAGCACGAAATCCGCCTGGGATACCATCCATATTTTCGAGGCCAAGGAAATGGGCCGTCATTCCAACTACAAGTTAACCTCCACTGTAATGCTTTACATTGCTCAAAAAGATGACGGAAGAGATTCCTCTTTAAACCTGGCCGGAAGTTTAACACGGCAATACGAACAGGACTTTGCTTTCGATGATATAAACGACCATGTTCCAAATCTTGGCCGATTCATCGAAGATACCGAAAATCGACTTCGTCTCTCGATCCAGGGATTATACTTTGACAAGATGCGTGATATTGTCAATGATCTTAGAGCGGTCAATGGTGGTTTAAAAACAAAGTCCAAACAGGATGGCCTGCAAGCCGAGCTATTTGCCAAGTTGATGAATAGGAGAAAAGATTAACAGCGAGGATATAAATATTACAAAAAATATATCTTTGTGTTTTATACATAGCGTACTACTACTGCTTTGTGTATGTCTGCTGCTGTTAAGTTACAAACTCTGGATACATTGTCTCACTGACTGACAAAATGGCCTGTTGTGACGACGGTGGTGGAGGTTGTGGATTCCCTTCAGTTTCTTGATCTCGCTTCTTTTGATATTGTCGTTTCTTCAATTCCGAAGGATTCTTACTAGCCACTGTCTCTTGTCCGTCCGTTATTGTCTTCAATGGACGTTTCTTTTGGTTAATAATGCTGTTTTTCGTGGTTTTTAGTTTTCTAGACTTGGGCAAGTATTCGTCCTACCCCATTGCATTAGAGCAAAATCTGATTAACCCAAATACCTCCATCAATTTGGGACCATATTCCGCAAGTTTCTTATCTATAAAGTCTTTCAAAAGTCCTATTTGACCTTCTGATGTTACAACCGGCTCAAAAGCTGGTGGTGGAGGATATGGTAATCTAGCGTGTTAAAATTAGTTCTTCTTTCCTTTAAAAAACAAATAAATACGTTATTCCAGTCGTAGCTCCATTTCCACCACTTGCACCAAAACGAGCAGGTTTGGTCCTAACCTTCCATATCTCTGGAGGAACCTAAAAATACATGAGATTTAGCCAAGAGTGAAAAGCTACAAATGTATCAATCCCCAATTCTTTCAAGCCGAAAAAGTCGCCCTCAATAGAATCCAAGAACATTCCACTATGATCAAACATGTTAAGATTCGGTGATTATTTCTACCTGGTGAAATTTTCTTCGTTTAGGAAATCTTCTTCATTTTTCAAACCACCCTATGTTAAAAAGAGTTAAAGCTTTCCGGATAAGTCAAGTTACATTGGTCATTTCGGTAAAGGAGGTTTCCAGCATTCGCAGCACATCACGCAGCTTGTTCCCATACCGATATACATCTTCTTGTATATAATTCGTCAAGGCTTGGGCTCCTTTGACACCACACTCTCGAAGACTAAAGTCTATTGCTTCCTATATTTTCTGAGATGATTATTCCTGAATCAGCAAAAAGTGTAACGACCTTACCATTGGATTTCTTGATTGTCCCATCGTTTCCACAAAACTAACCATACACTGTCCCAGGGTTACCAAATAATTTTCAAATAATTCGGTAAATATATCCAAAGCTGAAGATTGAACATCTTTGACCCTGATATGAACAAAAAAATTAAATATAACAATACCATCAAACCCTGCATGAACCAACAGCTGAACCGATGCAGAACTCAGGATAGAAAAGGCAGCCTGACCGTCAATATTGGTGATATTTGGATCAATCTGATCTATAATTAAAGCCGGTTGCGAGATCAGGTCCGTATCAGAATTTTCGGAATTATCGATTTTGTTAGAGCTCTACCATAACTTGAGAATGAAATTAAAGATAACGAAAGGCCAAACGCCCTACCGAAGCTCCTGCCAATCTTAAAGCGCTTAATTGATTATGCAGCTTTTTTACGCGTTGAAGACAAGTAATGTTTTTTTTAATTGAAACAATTGTTCCTGTTTGCGGAATATTGTAGGGCTTATAGCTTGTCAAGCTTAAATTTGTCGACGTTCTAAGCAAAGAAAAAATTAATTTCATCACCTCCTAAAAACAATACCGATTAAACTCCGAGTCAAAAAAGACTATTGGTGTGACTTTTGTGTAATCCCAAAGCTCAGATATCCCCGAAGAAATATCGTATTCCATCAATCCCTCCAAAGACTCAGATAATTCATTGATGGTGCAGTCAGAAAAGTTGCTATGGTTCAATAAGTTTATGCAAAACTTTTGCATCGTTAATGGATCTCTAATAAGTGCCGTCCTTTGCTCAAAAGGAAGATTTTTTTCTCTCAAACGCCTTGCCTGTGATTTGTTAAAAATGCACAACTTAATGATGGGGCTTACAAATTCCTGTGTTCTTTTCCTCAGAGTTTTTTGCTCCCACAACTGGCAAAAAATATCTGTTTTTTGAACTTCCTCCACTTTTTCACCAATTTCTTCTTCTTCTATTTTCAAGTTCAACACTTCTGAATCAGGATTAATAAGTGATGATGATAGCTCGTAATCCATTTCGCTCAATTTCATCGGGTTTTCTTCTTTTGAGCACAAAGCGCTTTTATGGTTTTTTTCTTCATCAAGAGGAGAATTTAGTAAATTCTCTTTAGTAGAATCTTTTGATGGCCCCATGGAAGGAGACCTGGATTTTTGCTTATGTTCAGAATTCTCTTCAAATTGTCAAAAATAAATACAAAAGGTATTACCATGTTCACTATCTTCATCATAATCAGCATCGGGTTCGTTGAATTCCTTATAACGAATGGTAATATCTGGAACATTACGTAAAAGCTCCTCAGATCGCTCACGCATAGCCTGCGCGTGAACTCTATATATACTTGTCTATTTTGTATAGGGTCAGTGATTGAAAATGATCAAATCTATTACGGGCTCTGTATTATATTCAAAGCAATTTTCATAAATAAGGTATAAATCATCTTCAAATTCTTTTTTGCTGCGGTAAGCAAAATTCTTCAACTTTTTTGATATTGTTCCCAAGTCCATTGGACGCCTGATTACTAGCAAGTGTTCATAAAACTCATGAATGAGTAAACCTTACCTTCATAGTAGTCTGGCGCATCCCTACGACTAACCCTACTTAGGAAAGGATGAGAATGTTTCTATTCAATTTTAGGTTAATATCTTATCCTTCTCAATAATTGTACTATGTAAGATTTAAGAGTTCCCAATACGTTTTCCAATGCCAAATACAGTTCTTCTTGCCCTATTTTTGTATCATCGGCCTATTTGCAGGTTAGAAGAGGTCAAAAATGCTACCCATTTTGATCTTCCTGGCTTGAAATCGGAAAATAAAGATTTTAGTTCTGCATCGGAGATGCCGACATCGTTCCGGTAGTTTTCAATCCGTTCAAGTAAATGCTAAACGATAAGATTTAAACGTTTCAAACGCAAAGTTACCTTGATATGTGTAATACCAATAGAAGAAGCCAGCTCTGCCGATAAATTACCCTTTAGAGAAGTTATTAGCTTTAGACAGACAGACAGGCAGGAATAATTAGTACCGAAGAATTGAAATTATCATCTGAACGATCTCCTTCACCGGACCGCTCATCTTTCTACAAACTCGTTAAAATCGTAGTGGAGAAGGCTAGACTACTAATTTATCAGCGTTTTCTTCAATTTGATCATCATTTTCCATTGTATGATACATCATTTGAAGTGTCAAGTTGTGAACTTCTTCGTCGTCTGGCGGTAATTCTAACAAGATATGAGTCATTCAACTCGGGTATTCAACTCACCATCGTAGAAAGATATCATTGAAGTGCTTGGTGCATCCTCATTCATTGAGTCAGCACTATTTTCTTCCACATCATCATAGTCATCTTGTTCGGCGAATTTGCGTTTGACCCCCGAATAAACTTGCTTTACGGGTTGTTCCAGTACGTTTGTCGCCTTCCGAAATGTTGTATCGTTCAAAGCTGAACAAGCCAGCGTTTGTACTTCAAGAGCAATTTTTTCATAATCAAGCAGTGGCTTGCAGCATCTTTTATCAAGAGCCAAAGGGTAATCTTGCCAATCCAAAAAGTTCAAAGCTTTAAGTTGGTAAATAACACTTCTAGCACGCAATGCAGCCTGAACTATCACGTTGGTGCTTAGTTGACCGACAACACCTCCACTAAAGTCGGCTTCTATTTACAACGCAGGTTATTAATATATAGTTTGGTGATTGTAAAATAGCTTACCTTTTTCTGGTATGAAGTCCAGCTGCAAAAAATGTAGCCAACTTTCTAAATTCTCCACGCTGCGAAGAACAAACGGTCTTTCAGCAGCATTTGCAAAAAATCTCCACAAATTTCGATTTTTCAAGGATACCGCAATTCGGTAGCTTTCCAAATCCGCACGCGTTGGGTGGTATTCATTGTTGGTGGACATATGGAAGATGACTCCTTTAGGGGGGAATGGGGATAGCAGACGGGCTTTACTAAGGAAGACGTAGCT
This sequence comes from Zoophagus insidians, assembly GCA_004114325.1. Taxonomy (NCBI): domain Eukaryota; kingdom Fungi; phylum Zoopagomycota; class Zoopagomycetes; order Zoopagales; family Zoopagaceae; genus Zoophagus; species Zoophagus insidians. The sequence goes on from QZWR01000121.1 coordinate 34,300, forward strand.
TTTTTCACGATAATTTTTTAAAAAGATTCTTTTTTCTCAATTAAAAAGAAATTATTCTGCAGAACTGTAAATCTGCTCACCAACCATCAACCGTAATCTATAGGGAGTATATCGACTAAGAATCCAGTTGTAAATCGCATGACCGGGATGAGGACAGGTGTTGTAAGGTTCATCGATTCCACAGGAAATACCTACTTTACGCAGAGCATAATAAACAAAATCTTTGGTAGATGCAACATAGAAGCTTTTTTTCTGCAAAGGAGACATTTTGGTGCGCACATAATAAGTTACAAGATTTTGAACCAGTATCCCATGTCTCTCCACTTCATAACCAAACGCCCGAGACCAGATATCTAAGAATCCCTTGGTGCCAGAATACACACTTGCTCTTGGTGGGGAATTCACCGCGGAGCCAGACCCCAAATTAAAAATGAGGCTAGGTTTTTTATGATCGAGCATTTTCGCAACAACCATCGCAGTTACCCTCAAGTTGGCAGATATGTTTACTTCTATAATATCACGAAGATATTGCTCACTCAAGTCAAAAAAGTACTGTCTTGTATCGCCGATCCCTACATTATTTACAAGCAATGTAATATCGTGTGAAGCTATTTCTTCCCGCATCACTTCATAACCAGGATTTGAAGGATCAGAAAAGTCCAACTCGATAGTAATGACCTTAGCTGAAGGATACAACGATTTAATCTCTTCGTTTAGACTGTCTAGTTTTGCTTTTGTCCTTGATACAAGTAATAAGTTAAACTTTGCTTTTCCAAGTTGAAGTGCAAATTCTCGACCAATTCCATCCGTGCATCCTGTAACCAGAGCCCATCCCCCAGCACCTGCTCCATAACGAGTCAATGAGATTCCCCTAGCAAGAGATACATCATAAATCAAGTGGAGAAACTTGTATAGATGCCAACCCAACGTTAAACCACCAACCCCAGCAAGAATAGTCAAGGAAGAATTTTGCACCATTTTTTGTTTTAAAGAAATGGATTTTTTACTTTTCAATTTTTTTTTGTCCAATCTGTTCAATCTGAGAACTCCAACCAGAATTTTGCCTCTCACAACTTTGTTGACCATCGCGCTGGAATCTCCTATCCATCTCACGAATATGCCGCCGAAAAGAAAAAGAGTAAGGCCCTTTTACCTTTTATCACTAAATGCGTTGCTAACTGTTAGGTGAAAAAGGCCATCTCTGCTCAAATCAAGTTAGGTAAGAAGTACTTGGTTGACTGACCCTTCTTGGCTTAGAAACGTTTGACCCAGGACTTGAAGTGACTCCCTCATCCAGGAAAAAGCTTAGAACTGACAACAAAAAGAAACTGAGTCTTCTTCATGCGGTCACTAACTCCGAGTCCCCATCCGATGTGTTGAATTCCGCAGAAAGTGTTGGGGATAAAGTGAGCTCGGAGCAATTTACCCTAAACGTCCAACCTGTTCCAAAGCTAGCTTTCTCAAGATCCAAGAAGGATCGAAAAAGCTCGGAAACTCAAGACAATTCCACTAATACCAACTCTTCGGTGGATCCAAGTCTCATAAACGGAATACAAGAAAATGGCATCGAACCAATGAAAAGAATTGGAAAACATAAGAAGCAGCAAGACGTTTCTAATGGCGAAACACAAAAGGCAAAGGCTGAGAAGGTCGTGAACCTCTCTAAAGCGCCAAAACCATCAAATGTCAAATCAGCCAACAAGAAACTACCAAAAGGAGTTATCCAGGAACTCGCGGTGCAAGTCCCTTTGGCCGAAACACCAATGATTAGGAAGAACCAGGACATGCGGAAAGGACGACAAAGCCTCAACAATAGAGGAAGGCGCTCAAGTTCCTTTGGAAGCGAGTCTCGTAATTTTATGAAAGCTTTTTAATCTTTTTTTGTTAGTAAAGCCTCATCCGGACATAAGGACTGAGAGCTTTTATAGACATATATCAGCAGAACTACCATTACCAGTTAGAATGCGACAACTTCTGCTTTGGTGTGGCAGCCGATTCTTGGACGAGAAGAAAGAATTGAGGATTCGAAAAGGGAAAGAAAAGATCTCACCACTTGGTGATATTGAAACCCTTGCAATTGAGCTAATTGAAGCACTGATAAGGGCGCTTTGTGAAAAGAAGCTTGACATATCATGGTTACGAGAGAGTAACACCGTGGTAGGTACTTTAATCAAATTTAATATGTTAAAAAAACTTTAGAATGCAAAAACAAAGGATCTTACATCCAGCAATGTGAATAACAATCATGATTTAATTTATCGCCAAGAATTATCAAACTTGGAAGAAATAATAGCTGACTTGAAAATTGAAGATGATCAATGGACGGCACTTGAAGAAAGTACAAATCAAAAACATCAAGACTTAAATGGAATAATAAGCCTGCCTCCGCCACCACTAAGTGCATTGCTTGATGAAACATTAATTGAACCGGATATTTGGGAATGCGTGAAAAATCGAGAGCTCGACGATGATAAATCTGGTGCCACAACTATTACCGAGGAGATGGATCGCTTTATCACTCTAATGCATTCATTACAAAATTGTATAAGAAATGGCGAATCTTACAGCTCTGTAATTGCACGGGAATTAGTTAAATTCATTCAACCAACTGGGAATCAAAATGACCTAAAAAGTGCTTTGCAAGCCCTTTCAAGGAAACCATCGTAACATTGGTCTTGGAAAGTTGTATTCGTCATCCCTTCCGTTCATTTTTACATTGTACAAATAAAGCCAAAATATTTATAAAGTATCTGTTTCAGCAACCCACACGCCTTCAACAATTTCAGCAAACAATAGAAATTAAAAGTTGCCTCCTCTGCTTCAAATTTATAAAAATTTCTCACTACACCCTAGTGTCAATAAGCTTAAGAAAACCTTGCCGTTGGGAAAGGATTATATTACTTGAACATTTAACGTGCTCATTTTATTTACTACCTGCTACTGATCGCACAAATGATAAAATTATACAGATTAATTTAGACGCGTTTTATATAAACGAGTCATTTGATTTTCGCTATTTAACTTCAATTTCTCAGCAATGGACTGAACCAAATAAACCCTTTTATTATCGAAAAATTTTACTGCTGTAACACAGGCTTATCCATTAATTTTTGAACAGCATATGTGGTTCAATTTAGGCTTTTATTTTTGGCTCGAACATTTCTCGGGCGCTTCTACCTTTGACACTTGGCCGAATTTTTGTCATCTCCCTTGCGGGTCAAGGTGTAATACGGCTCTAACAATTGCTAACCTTCCTTTCAATGGTTTTGATGAAATGAAATTGGAACAATCAAATATGGCTATTCAAAAAATTCGAAATCTTATGTATATTTTTAAAATCCGGTTTCATTCATGGTTATTCCCACTGAAAGTATCAAAATTAATAGTTATTATTATTTAATTATTATAATTGCAACGTGAGGATGTAAAGTGAAAAGAGATAGAAGAAGATAAGAAGTAAAATGAGAACTTAACTTGTTTATTGCAACACATTTACCGAGTTACTTAAGCTAAGTTTAAGCTTATAATTACGCAATGCTTTTTAAAGCTTATTCCAAAATTATTTTTAATAATATCCCAATTATAATATTAATAGTTCGACTATTATTGGACATGGATGGAAATAAGATGAAGGGTGTAATGGATATATTTGGAATTCCGTGTGTTACGGCTATTGCAATTGTGCCGTTAGTACGACACAACTTCGAGGGGGTGGATTTGAGAGAGTTAACTTGGAGATTGTAAGAATGCGAGAGAGAGTTTGGGATAAAGGGTTTTAGAAGTTTATGTCTCTTTGATTCCTCGTGTTAAGGCTATGATAATATTAAAGAGATGATATCAACAATATGGACTTAATAA